>JASANE010025769.1:0-24055 GCA_030248225.1 Trileptium ribeirensis
TTGTGTTAAGCCTACTTTTGGTTCAGTTCATATTGTCACCAGGTTTCCAAATTGGTAGGCTATTTAGGAAAAGGGTAGGCTTCCAAATCCCATTCTAGAAGCATTTCTAGGATCTCTAAATATTTGGAGGTGAATTTATTTATATATGTCTATAATTACATAAATATATATCACAGGTTTCCAAATTCCGTGGGCTCAGGGAAAGAGTAGGTTTTGCCAATCCCATTCCAGAAGCATTTCTAGGATCTCTAAATATTTGGAGATGAATTTATTTATATATGTCTATAATTACATAAATATATATCACAGGTTTCCAAATTCCGTGTGCTCAGGGAAAGGGCAGGTTTTGCAAATCCCATTCTAGAAGCATTTCTAGGATCTCTAAATATTTGGAGATGAATTTATTTATATATGTCTATAATTACATAAATATATATCACAGGTTTCCAAATTCCGTGGGCTCAGGAAAAGGGCAGGTTTTGCAAATCCCATTCTAGAAGCATTTCTAGGATCTCTAAATATTTGGAGATGAATTTATTTATATATGTCTATAATTACATAAATACATATCACAGGTTTCCAAATTGCGTGGGCTCAGGTAAAAGGTAGGTTTTGCAAATCCCATTCTAGAAGCATTTCTAGGATCTCTAAATATTTGGAGATGAATTTATTTATATATGTCTATAATTACATAAATATTTATCACAGGTTTCCAAATTCCGTGGGCTCAGGAAGAGGGTAGGTTTTGCAAATCCCATTCTAGAAGCATTTCTAGGATCTCTAAATATTTGGAGATGAATTTATTTATATATGTCTATAATTACATAAATATATATCACAGGTTTACAAATCCCCGTGTGCTCAGGTATAGGGTAGGTTTTGCAAATCCCATTCTAGAAGCATTTCTAGGATCTCTAAATATTTGGAGATGAATTTATTTATATATGTCTATAATTACATAAATATATATCACAGGTTTACAAATTCCGTGTGCTCAGGGAAAGGGTAGGTTTTGCAAATCCCATTCTAGAAGCATTTCTAGGATCTCTAAATATTTGGAGATGAATTTATTTATATATGTTTATAATTACATAAATATATATCACAGGTTTCCAAATTCCGTGGGTTCAGGGAAAGGGTAGGTTTTGCAAATCCCATTCTAGAAGCATTTCTAGGATCTCTAAATATTTGGAGATGAATTTATTTATATATGTCTTTAATTACATAAATATATATCACAGGTTTCCAAATTCCGTGGGCTCAGGGAAAGGGTAGGTTTTGCAAATCCCATTCTAGAAGCATTTCTAGGATCTCTAAATATTTGGAGATGAATTTATTTATATATGTCTATAATTACATAAATATTTATCACAGGTTTCCAAATTCCGTGGGCTCAGGAAGAGGGTAGGTTTTGCAAATCCCATTCTAGAAGCATTTCTAGGATCTCTAAATATTTGGAGATGAATTTATTTATATATGTCTATAATTACATAAATATATCACAGGTTTCCAAATTCCGTGTGCTCAGGGAAAGGGTAGGTTTTGCAAATCCCATTCCAGAAGCATTTCTAGGATCTCTAAATATTTGGAGATGAATTTATTTATATATGTCTATAATTACATAAATATATATCACAGGTTTCCAAATTCCGTGTGCTCAGGGAAAGGGTAGGTTTTGCAAATCCCATTCTAGAAGCATTTCTAGGATCTCTAAATATTTGGAGATGAATTTATTTATATATGTCTATAATTACATAAATATATATCACAGGTTTCCAAATTCCGTGGGTTCAGGAAAAGGGCAGGTTTTGCAAATCCCATTCTAGAAGCATTTCTAGGATCTCTAAATATTTGGAGATGAATTTATTTATATATGTCTATAATTACATAAATATATATCACAGGTTTCCAAATTCCGTGGGTTCAGGGAAAGGGTAGGTTTTGCAAATCCCATTCTAGAAGCATTTCTAGGATCTCTAAATATTTGGAGATGAATTTATTTATATATGTCTATAATTACATAAATATATATCACAGGTTTCTAAATTCCGTGGGCTCAGGGAAAGGGTAGGTTTTGCAAATCCCATTCTAGAAGCATTTCTAGGATCTCTAAATATTTGGAGATGAATTTATTTATATATATGTCTATAATTACATAAATATTTATCACAGGTTTCCAAATTCCGTGGGCTCAGGAAGAGGGTAGGTTTTGCAAATCCCATTCTAGAAGCATTTCTAGGATCTCTAAATATTTGGAGATGAATTTATTTATATATGTCTATAATTACATAAATATATATCACAGGTTTCCAAATTCCGTAGGCTCAGGGAAAGGGTAGGTTTGCAAATCCCATTCTAGAAGCATTTCTAGGATCTCTAAATATTTGGAGGTGAATTTATTTATATATGTCTATAATTACATAAATATATATCACAGGTTTCCAAATTCCGTGGGCTCAGGGAAAGGGTAGGTTTTGCAAATCCCATTCTAGAAGCATTTCTAGGATCTCTAAATATTTGGAGATGAATTTATTTATATATGTCTATAATTACATAAATATATATCACAGGTTTCCAAATTCCGTGGGCTCAGGGAAAGGGTAGGTTTTGCAAATCCCATTCTAGAAGCATTTCTAGGATCTCTAAATATTTGGAGATGAATTTATTTATATATGTCTATAATTACATAAATATATATCACAGGTTTCCAAATTCCGTGGGTTCAGGGAAAGGGTAGGTTTTGCAAATCCCATTCTAGAAGCATTTCTAGGATCTCTAAATATTTGGAGATGAATTTATTTATATATGTCTATAATTACATAAATATATATCACAGGTTTCCAAATTCCGTGGGCTCAGGGAAAGGGTAGGTTTTGCAAATCCCATTCTAGAAGCATTTCTAGGATCTCTAAATATTTGGAGATGAATTTATTTATATATGTCTATAATTACATAAATATATATCACAGGTTTCCAAATTCCGTGGGATCAGGGAAAGGGTGGGTTTTGCAAATCCCATTCTAGAAGCATTTCTAGGATCTCTAAATATTTGGAGATGAGTTAATTGCTTTTGCCTTCACAATACCTCTACTTACCACAAGTGGGCTACGCTGGGCTAGGCTTGCTTCAGTTTCGATGAGAATTTTTAGATCAATAATATTTATTTCGACAAATGAAATATGGTTGCAATCGCTATCCTTCTTGAGTTCCTACAAATGCCTAACTTGCTCTGAAAATCAAAAAGCTAACTGTATTAAGCCTTTCATGATAACGGGTCAAAAATATTGGCCCAACGTACGTCGCGAAACTTTGCGCTAGCAATGTTTTATGATTGTGCATTGTAAGCAATTGTGTTGTACGTTCCGCGTGCGAGGTTCCTTAATGAACCGAGCAACGGCTTTTAATTTGGCTTAGCTGCTAATATAAGGGGCTTACAACCGAAAACTACCCGACCCGGCAAAAGTTTGTTCAAATTTGTTCCAAAATACTACTTTACGGATATACCCTTTAATCAAACGTTAGCCTATCGGTCGACTAATGACTATGGAACTCGTAGTATATAGATTATCATCGTACATTTCTGCTGTCAAATATTTATATTGGGCTTCATGCAGCGATTATTAAAGACATCCAAAGTTTCCGGCATTCTTATGACATCTACTAACTGTATTAACGTCTGTTGTTGCTTACTGTTTTTTGTAATAATTGTTATATTTGCAGTGAAAATCAAGGTTGTTTCAAGTTCCTTTAGTAAATTTAAAGTCGCCAAGGCACGCATTATCTCATTTATGCTTTGATGGATTTTTTAAATTTTATTTTGTATTAAGAATTAAGTGATCTCTTAGAGTACATACTATAGCCATATATCCATTGATCTGCTTCGTGATCACAAATTTTGACAATTTTATTTCTTAACTAATGAAAAGCTCAAAAATTTCAGTTTCATTGTTTGCACACGTGACAGTTGTCATCACGTCACTTAAAAGCAATAAGCAAATATGCTTTTGCTATCAATTCATAATAATATATTGCCAACTACCCTTATGATTTAGTATAGTAAACTACAGAAAATACTAAATTTTTGTACCAAATCCTCACCTTTACAGAAAAAAGTATAACCGATAACACTATGTTGTAGCAGAGATATCATGGTGCTCTTAAAAAAGTCGGATAAACATGCAATTGGCACTAGGTGACAATCCGGGTTATTATGCCGAAGCATTGTGTGTAGACTGGCCATGATGATTGCCCATTACACCACCCATCATCTTGTCCGCCTGGACTAAAGTCTAGTACCTGTTTAACGCATAGGTACTGCGTTACTACATATGGTACTCTTAGTTGTGTCTTTTACTACTTTTGGCTATGTCCAAACTACATGTACTACGCCGACGGTGCAAAAATACTTCCACCATTCGTCTACGGATTGTATCTTATGATTGCTAATATATGGTTTTATATTACTTAGCTAGAATTCAGGATTTTAAATTCAGATGTTTTGCTTTTTTTTTCGAATCACAAATATAGTTCAATTTTGCCGGTAGTTTGGAAATTCGACGCAAAACACATTTAATAAAATTGTAAAACTACGAGTTACACATTTAGAACCAAGAACATCATGGCAAATTCGAAAATTTATTTTGATTTGTAATTTTATTTTTGGTGTCACATTTTTTATGACATTGATTTTAAACAAGCTAAAAGAACTTTTTTCACTGAATTTCTTCGAAAATGAATTTTAAATCAAATTACTTCAAAGAAATTTCTGTTAACAAAGCTATTGAAATTATGATATAGAAGTGATGAATTTTAGCATTTCTATAACTATAATTTCAACACATCATCCTAATAATAAATAGCAATATATTTTTGTATAGATTTTTCTATAATCATTTGTCTCAAAGTAATCCTGAATTGATTTATTCTGAATTATAAGAAAATAGTTAAGATTAGCAGTCATAAGCTTATCGGTATAGTTTAATAATGCTTATGTGACAAGGAATCTGTGGCCTAAGTTTGGCACCCACCTGATAGACACAGACGCCGCGTACTTTTATCAATTTATATGCAGGTCAGGTTTACTTTGGCTTAACTTCGTATTGTAGATAATCAACTATAACTGAATTTCGTAATATATTGTGCTATTATATATCCCGGTTTCATTTTAATAACTGTTGCAGATCATGATTATATATATTTTCCAGGTTGATGATTGCTTGCAATTGATCTCTGTTCGTAGAGCTTTGGATCATGACTTTCAATGGATTTTGTCGCCTTTGTCGATATGCTATTCCTCGAAATTGTAGTTTCGTGTGATAAATCATCCGCCGTTTCTAGGTCGTCAGGGAACGTTTTCTTGGACGCATCCATTCGTTCATGGCACCACCCAGTAGCAATCGTCGTGGCTAGCATGATGGGTCCATACATAGTACATGACCAGGAAAACGTAGCTGACTATGCCGCAGTATTTCTGAAAGCGGTTACAATTCACCTCATGTGATTTGGTAGAGCCGCGAGATACCGAGAAGTCCACGTCGACAAAATTTTCAAAGTCGGCCAGCTGATGTGTGTCGCCAGCTGTAGCAGATCACGTTCCGGACCCATGCAGTAGGACTTACCGTACGGCTACGGTGGAGATGTTAAATTTTGTTTTAAGCAGCACCCGTGTTGATTGTGAGAGTCGCCTTAAGCTACAAAATACAGCTCATACCTTTGCTATTCTGGCGCAGATATCAGTTTCTGAGGAGCTTGTACCTGTAATCTGGTTACCGAGGTAACAGAACTTCAGAACTTGTTCGAGCGCCTTCTTACCAACACCGACGTTTGCGTTACGATGTGCAGTACCATATGATCTTTGTTTTGGCGTGAGTGATTTGAAGTTCCACGCGTTCGCTGGCTACGTTGATTCGGCGCAGTATCGCCTGCAGCTGTGATTTGGACTCTGTTAATACTGCATTGTCGTCGACCCGCATCAGTGAAGTGCTGACCGGTGTCGTGGATAAATGCTTCGTCAGCTTCTTAAAGCGCTATTCGCATTACCCAGTCGACCTCGAAGTTGAGCAAATAGGTTAGCCAGTGCAGCGTTGAATTCTTCGTAAACTGTAGGGTTGTGGAGAGCAGCAAAATCCGACGGAAGCTCGGTGCAGTGAGTACTGCTGAGTTTGTGCTTAAATTTGACAACGACCGTGCTGCAATCTGTGGGCACCGAGTTGTCCCAGAATGTGCAACAATCGATGAATGATGAACGTAGCTACTAACTGACTAGGACATGATCTAACTAAAAAAGCCGCCACCGGGAGATTTCCATGTTTGTCGGTGGCGCTGCTTGTGCTTGGAGTTAGTATTCAACAGGCTATCCTTAAGAAACTGCGCGAGTACTGAGATCAGTCGAGTACCGTTGTCTGTCAAAAGACCCAGGCTAAATTTCCTCGCGAGGCATCCTTCCCCTGCGGATCGAGTTCCAATCTGAGCCTTGAAATGGCCACAGACGATGAGGATATTGTCTTTTTACGTAGCAGAATGTACTGTTGCTTTATAAATTGTCTTGTTCTTTGTCGACGGCGTTGTCGGTAAACGCATACGCGACTAGAACCGTGATACTGGATGGCTGAGTAAGGAATCATGCCGCTGCTAGTCTCCAGCTTATTGGATACCGCGCAGACAGTTGACAAAATATTTCAGCTTTTACAGCGATTCCTACATCAGCGGTAATCGGAGGTCTTTAATCCTGAGAAGTGAAGTTTGTGTTTCGATGCTTGCGATGCAATGGCATCAGACAGAAGAGTTTCAGATTGGGCTGCAATGTCGATGTACCGTTTTACTAACGAGTGACATAATAGTTCAACGTATTCATCGCGCAGCAGTGTTCGAACTTTCTGTAATTCAATTTGTTACAGATTTCTTCGCAAGCTACATTGATCTCGAGGCAACCCTTTGCACATTTTTCACGCCGTGGGTGACTTCATGGCGCGCGTCAGTGTTCGAACTTTCTGTAATTCAATTTGTCACACATTTCTTGGCAAGCGACATTGATCTCGAGGCAACCCTTTGCACATTTGTCACGCCGTGGGTGACTTCTTGGCGCGCGTCAGTGTTCGAACTTTCTGTAATTCAATTTGTTACAGATTTCTTCGCAAGCTACATTGATCTCGAGGCAACCCTTTGCAAATCATTCACACCGTGGGTGACTTCTCGGCTCGCGTCGTTTACATAGAAAGCGATTAGACCAATCTTGTTTTGAGTACTATCTATCATGGACATTTATGTAAAGTTCTTCGAGAATTTCCCGAAATTTATATTGAAAGAAAATATACGGTGTATGCCTATTTTGTATTAAATAAGATGGTATTGCTTTTTAATTAATCTTGCTGTTTTATGAGATGATATATTTTGCTTAAATTGCCAAATGTTTCGTGATTATTGGTGCTCGTATATCCGTCTGGGAACTAAAATAAATTGATACTCGGTGAAAAGTCTGATATTCATATCGTGTGGTTCTACTAGATGCTGTGCTGAGACCGTTGGGTTAATAACGTTAGTTCAATTTTACTGTGGCATAGCTTTATACTGATTCATTTCATAACCGAGATGAAGTCGGTAACATACGAAGCTAATTTATCCAGAAACAAAGATTGTTCGCTAGTGTGAAAGAGAAGATATTGATCAGGTCCCGCTGCATCGTGTAGGGAACATAATACTTATGCGCTGCGAACGTTTTAGCAAAAAGGAACAGTATCAAATATGTCATAGTCCCCAATAGCAGAATTTGCTTAGATTTGGTACTAAAATTCAATGGTTTCCGTTGTATCTGCGTGCGATTACTTTTCAGAGCGATAATGATTTCGCAGGCAATTCATCTATGGCCTAATCCTCAATTTGAGCAAAATCAGTCCAGCGGGGACCCAGCTAGAAAGGATAACACCCCAATACGGGATGCTCTTAAATCAAAAACATGGAGCTAGGCGACTATAGCACCAGGATGAGCGGCCATGGAGGCAAATCAGAACTTTTGGAGATGTGAAAAAAATTTTTGTTTTTTTAATTTCAGTGGACCGTTAGAAACCTTGAGATATCTAGGAATTGTAGTAATTGTAGTTTTAAAATTCCCCTTGGAATTTGTATTTCTTTTTGAAATTGATAACTGGTGTCCAGACAATATTTCAGATGGGAATATATAATTTTAGCTTGCCTTCTTGAATACGTTGTGCATGGATTTAAAATGCATGTATAGTACATACAAATCAGTTAATTTGACTGTTCAACAAGTCCTTTCTTCGAAGAAAACTGCTCTCGTGAACAAATGATCAAATCCAATGTCTTTGTTAACATAAATTTCAAATCTTCTGGCTCAGAAATATACCTTACCCGCATTAAAACCATTTTGACGGACATTAAAGCAGCCTGAGACACACTGAAAGGTCCACCAAATCCGCGTCAGTTCTTGATTTTCTTGCATTAGCAGGGCATAGATCAATAATCCATGAGCAAATAACCGTTAAAAAATTTGCTTACAATTTTAATGAAGCCACGATCTCCTGGTTCAGAAATATACCTTACCCGCATTTAAACCATTTTGACGGACATTAAAGCAGCCTGAGACACACTGAAATGTCTACCAAATCCGCGTCAGTTCTTGATTTTCTTGCATTAGCAGGACATAGATCAATAATCCATGACCGAATAACCGTGAAAATTTGCTTACAATTTTAATGAAACCGCGTATCTAATTTCGCGAATCATTTCATGATAATTAATTCAGTAGTTGCTTGCAACATTGTCACCAACAAACGGGAAAATCGTTCCAAATTTGGATCTTTTACTATATGATACTAAATTTGATGAAAATGATCTCAGTTGCTACGTCTTAACTTATTACTGATTTCCGTTAAGAATGGCGAACAATTAAAAGGTCGTGTGCGGCACGACATATTGGTTTCTATTTATGGCCTTGAGACAGATTCAGTATAGGAAAAATATTAAAAAAAGCTTACTTTTCGAAACTTTGACTTAAGCTTGAACATCAGAGTTTATGTTGTTCCACTACCGAATTACGATAGCTTTGAGGGTAAGGTTTCACCAAAGTATATTATGTTATTGATGATATATAGTGAAAGGCTCTAGAAGTATCAAATAATTTTGAATAAACATCAACATAAATTTAATATCAGCTCTGGGATAAACGATACGTGTGTTTCGGGAATGGAACTGAAATGTGCTGAAATTTTGAACTAAATGTGCCACAAAACATGAATGCCGGGTCTATTGCAAAAGTATTAAAAAAGACACCAGAGAAGGTCCTCAGGCACCTTATGATATTACAAATTAGCGATATCACTAATTTCGTACAAATGATACCCAAAATCCTGAATTGAACTGCTAACAGTTTCAATTTTTAATAATGATTCAACAGTTATCGTTCAAGAACAGAACTCGAGGAATCAAATGTATGATCAAGTACACGCTGATCCTGCGTTGCATGATACTAAAAGCCACTTCAGTAAAATTGGTTAATCCATTCCGCACATACTCTTGTTGTAAATATTGTAAAATTTACATAACCTAAAATAGCTAAAAAACGATTTAACATTAGAACTAAGACGAGGCGCAGATTTATAAATACGTATCCGCACGGAGGTTGCAAGAACACGTCATACCTACGGTAGTTGGATATATATTAAAACCAAATAATTTCAAAACCAATATAGATATGCCTTTGTCAGTCAAAATTGTTACTGTAAGACACCATTGCTCCAACTTAGTTAAACATTTTCATAATGACTCCACAACGAATTTATTAAAACAGCACAAAATATGAGATAAGCTATTTTAATTTTTGTTAAATGACGTTCAAGCTAAACAATGGGTCCACCGGGAATTGAACACAGGGCCTTCCGCGCGTGCAGCAGTGGGGGGGGGTTACCATAACGGGTCAACCCTGTTGTCAAAATTGTGGGGGGGGGCGGGTAGACTTCCCCAAGCGCCCTAAATCTACGCCCATGCTAACTACCATACCATGGACCCGCTTGAAACGGTTAGTATGTTGTGATCATATTCTAACTCAAGCATATTGACAATAGGATCAGCTCATCAATAATATAAAACAATTGCTTCAGCTGTATTGTTCGTTTTGCCGAACATTCTTAAGAACAGTACTCAGACAACTGCATATTTCGAATTCTTTTCTTTGAAAGAACCCGTAAAATAATGATGGGAAAAGTTGTCTGCATCGCTTTGCTACTAATCGCAGCTACAACTAGTCAAGAAGACACGAGCAACAACGGAGAATCCGTCGTCGCCAGGCCACCGGAGCACGTCTGCGAAGAATGCTACGCGGGCCAATCTGTTGGGTCAAGTTCCAAGAAAGCTGCGAAATACCTATCGCCTCCTGGTGAAGGTGCGACAAAGCAAGAGCTCAAGCAGTACTTAATAAAAATAGCGCGCCACCAAATCCTGGATGGATTAGGTTTATCAGATGAGATGGTACGAAGCCGGACGGACAAGCCCCGGGTATCCGAAGAAATATTGGCCCGATTTCGGGTGAGTGGTACTAAAACTACAGTTTTTCTCAAATATTTACCGCTTTGTATTGGGGGCGAAATCTATCTACCGCAAATTTTGTTTTATATTGTCATTTCTACCTATCTTTACAGCGTCAATTTATGATGAAAACCGACAGAGATCTTCATTCAAATTAAAAGCAAAACAAAGTAGAATAATTTTTAATTCGAAGCTCGTTTGGAAGTTTCATGAGCTGTACTGCTGAATTTACCGAGGAAGACAGAGCTAATCCGGGATCAAGCCAAAATTTAAGAGCACAAACCTTAACCTCTATCGGGCTAGTAGACAATAAATTCGTTGCGATTGCTTTAATAATTTCGTATTATTGCTACAAATATAGTGCAATAGTTGTGCCAATTACTCGATTTTTTTAAGAACATTGTTGGTTGTTGCTCCAAATATTAATATGTAAAGAATGTGATAAGGAATGTTGTGAGCTTATCGGTCTTCTCCGCGGCACGTTTCTTACCAAAACGTAACCGACATCTCCAATGGTGGCCAAGGGGGAAAGGGGTGGAAGCAGAAGCAGAGCAAGTTCGAGAATTACCCATAATAGAAGTAAAGTAAATGATGAGGGGTAGTAGCCACCAAGGGGATGGACCGGTCTACCTGCGGTCGGAGATACCCTTTATCACGGGAAGAAAGTTGCGCGAGTTCCCAATGGTAGACATGTCATTGTCCCGGGCAGGGATATCAAGGTTGTATCTGGATCATAAAACCGTTCATAAAATAAGCTGGGTTGGCCGTGTGTAGTGAGTAAGTTACTTTAAACAAATGCCTCAGTAATTCAAGTGGAGTATTGGTTGTAGCTTATGTACTATTTGAATGGAACCATTTGTGGCGTAAAGGTATTGGAGAAACTAGAGGAAAATAAATTTAACTGGAGCAAAAGTTGCAATTGCAGCTTGGCTTGATTTTATGTACCCGGCACCCTTCAGCCAAAGCAAATTTGGAATGATTTATTTGGTACAAAGTGAAATTTAGTCAGCGGAATCGAGTATCTGTGCTACTAATGATTATACCCTGGGCGAGTCCAAGAGACGAGCCTGGGGTAATGAATTTTGATGTTAGAAAAAGCTTCAAGAATGGGTCTAATTGAATTTAGACCTGAACTCAAGAAATTTGGTTAGCGTCGGCGAGTCCGAGTAATCATGCCCTCAACGCCTATTTTTATATACCTTGGCGAGTTCGCATAACGAGCCATGGTATAAGGTTGAGTTAAAAATAAATTTTAGGAAACATAGATTTTGATTGTGAATTAAAGCTTGGTGTAAAATTTAAATTTTACTGAGGTGAATTTTCCTATACGTAGTTTTAAGGGCGAGAATTTTAGATGAGATTTATTAAGCTGTAAAGAGACACAAGTATTATAATTTTACCAATGTTAACTAGGGAGTGGAAAACTATCTTTAAACTACAGCGAGCTCGAGTAGCGAGTCTGTAGTATTTTGATAATTTGTTGTAAAATTTTGTATGACATTTTTAGAGTATTTTAGTGCTCGTGTAGGCTGGCAGAAAATTCTTAGAGTATCTGCCGTGCCCGTGTAGGCTAACGCAGAACTCAGATTAAAATTTCTTAGAAAATTTGTTCCGACATTATTTATAGAGTTTGATACTGCCACGAAGTGCCCGAGTAGATCAGTGAACAGTTAATTTATATTAGCATCGAGTAATGCTAACAAATGAAAAGACTATTTTCAATATTCGAAAAATTTATTTAAAGAAAATCTCATTAGCAAAAGGTGTTCGAGTAACAATCAGTAGCATTTGTTAACCAAAGTTTCTGTGTAAATTTTGGAAGAAAAAGAGCTAGGAAACATTGCTTTTACTTTTAGTTCTTATTAATAGTTTGTCAGTATCAAGGGGAAAGCGAACTTTATTAGCTCTGAAGGCGTCCATGCTCTGGCTTAACTCAGCAATGCGGCCAAAGTTAAGACAGAGTAGGGAGCTTGAGAAGCAAGAATAGCCATCAGGTTCCAAGGTTGTAGGGTGCATAACGATACACTCTGGAACATATTGTTACCATCTATGTATGAACCAATGAATAAAAGGTATTACCTGTTTCATATGTAGTATGAGTATGGTAGGGAGACAAATAGCACCAGGGCGCTAAATCTATGTCTAGATACAAATCGCCTAAAATTAGAGATAAGTAATGCAATAACGATGTAACCTAGTAACGTGGCTGCATCACAGCATGAATCCTAGGGGTATGATAATAATATTTTATGAGTGTGCAGCACCTGGGAAGCGTGTAACAATACGGTCCTAGGGACACGCTAGTGCTAGCGTAAGGGACAATAAATGTGTCTTCACAGGTGACCAGCACCGTTAGGTGAATGTATAAAACAACAAAGTATGTAGGAATACGCTCGGATTGGTTCAGCAACACGAGTTCCGCTGAAAGAATTTTAATACCCGTTGTTAAGCTGAAAATTTGTGAACAAAATGAATAACAATGTTAGTATTACAAGATAAATTGTACCAAGAAAAAACATAACAACATCTAGCCTTATGCACTAGAAATGGAGTAATTAACGATTAACAAAAATATTGGCATAGCGTTAGGACTAGCCTAAGACACACGCGAGTTTTAGAAACTTATAACAATTTTTACATTTTTATGGTGTTTTGAGGCAAGAGTTTTAACTTTAAGCGTGCATTGAAAGGTATATAAATCATAACTCGTAACCCATTCGTAAATCGCAAAAATTTGAAAAATCGTACAAAGTTTAAGTGTTAGTGAGGACAGGACAAGTGACACAGGATGCCGCTAAATAGAACGTGGGTGTTGGGCCATAACTGCCAAGCCCCCTAAGCGTAAAGTTTCCCCGGCCTGTGCATTGGGCAACCCCTAGACGAGGCTTGCGCGAACACATAGTTCCGACAACTATGTCCCACCCTAGAGCATGCTAACAATGTTACAGCCTTCGACGATAGGGCAGCCCATGGTGTGGCAGCCTGGTGTCCAACGGGTGGTAAAACGGTGCCGGAAAGGGTGAAAGACCAATCCCACCCAGATGTTCCCGTTTAGAGGATGGGCTGCCCTTTTTCTGGTCTGCCATTACCCGGCTAGTGCTTACTTTGCCTAGCGCACCCGCCTCCTCGGCAGGGTCCAGAAAAGTGGGTAACCTCCTGTTACGCCACTACATTTGTGTATAGTTTGGTACCTATATACGAGCGTAAATGCGGTTCAGTGTAAGAATGCTCCTAAGCGGTAGCGTGCTAGCTTACCTAAGGAAAAAAGGTACATATGGAAGCCTAAAAGTTTTTCTAATGGTTAATTACCAAAGGGACCCTAAGCGTGGTCAGTCTACATGTATAATATTAGAAAATGCTTAAGAGTACCATGGACCATCCTCAGATCCGACCAAAACTACCTAAGCACATATATAACATATGTATCTACATATATAGATAAAAACAGAAAAGCAATAAGTCAAGTAAACGTAAAGAGGAAAAAACCCCATATGCAATACACAATACTCGTAACAACAACAACTAAATTGTCGGCCATATCGCAGCGACTATTCGCCAAGCCAATCATCTTACACAACAGAAAATATATAGCTAGCTAAATTTATTCAGTGACAAATACTACATAATAATAATATTGTTAAAATTTTAGTAAATTTGCGAGAACTTTTAGGGTCGAAAAGAAGGTAGTTTCTGAGTATCCCGTAGGGGTTGGGTATATTTTCAACTGGGAATAGGTAGTTAGGGCCCCATTAGATAGTTTAAAGGTTTAAGAAATCATTTAAAGTTAGAAAAAGTTAAATATCGTAGTACTTAAATTTGGGGACAAATGGTAGGAATAAGGAAATTCTGAATTTACTAAAAATGGAGTAATAGTAATATTAAGGTGGTTTTAGCCCAGGGAAAAGTAAAATGTAGTCCGATAGCAAGGTAAAGTTTAACCCGAATTGGGTAAATCTTAATATGTCTTTGTAAATTTAGTAGTAGTGCCATTCCGCTCGGGAAGCATAACCACCACCCCCTTTTGGGAAAGTTTTAAAAATGGAATTAATCTTGGTGTTTGGTTTAAAATGCTAAATATGTGGAATTGTACCCTTTAACTTGTAGGTTATGATTAGGGAGTCATATAACCCCAATATAGGAAAATAAGGATTCCCCCTACCCAGAATAGTAGAAAATGGCCTGACAACCGAGGTTGGTAGAGTCGCCCCTCGGGGAAAGTCATTATCTCCCCTGGGGAAGGGAAATTAGTTCATTATAATTTTTGGAATAAAGTTCAGATTACTAATGTATGATTTCTTGAAGAGTATAAATACAAGGTTGGACCTGCCCAAAAGTTGACAAATGTGTCGCTACAGATTTTGTAGCAATAAGCACTATGATTGCCGCAAATTCTACAGGTATTAACATGACAATACATGTTACAATGTGCAATGAGTGCACACATCTGTGGGCGCTGCATAACGCAGATATGCGGTTCCACGGTGCAGTCACGCATAATAATAAATAGTTTCAATATTAAAAAAATCGCGTCAGAGGGAGATGCGAAAGCCTCAAAATTAAGCTACGGTTAAATTATTGTCAAACACTCTACATCTTGAGTTAAATTATTGTCCTAATAGTCCTAATACTGCTCTCTTACTTCCGCGAAAAATATAAATGAAACCGCCCTTTGAAGCGGCTTCGCCCGCTGAGCCCAGCTCTGTCGCAAATGCTGTGTCGTATATCCAACACAGGACTCAACAACAACGCACGAAGCAAAACTCACAAATCAAAAGATTGAGCGAATCAACTATTCCGGCATTGCATAGCGCTGTCGTAGTCATCGCACAAAAACGATTGTCGGAGCTTAATCTTTTTCGATGGCGAGTATATTCGTGCTTACGCGGCGCTCTGACCCCCAGACGCTACTATAACACACTAATGATAATATTTAATCACAGTTCTGGCCACCAATTATCCTGATTCTCTAGGGTATGGGGTGCGCGTGTTCGTGGTCTGGCGTACCAGGGAAGTGGTGATAACAAATCCTAGTGTTACCTTTTCTAGAAGACTGACCCTACTAGAGTAGCAACTCTACTAACAATTATACTTTATTACGCTCTTCGGATTTGACGTATACGACAGCCCAGTGATGATAAACGTTTATTAACCGACTCAACGAAGTGTCAACCTCTTAAGATCTCGAAACGGTATGTGCGGCGACACTTATACGCCAACACTCAACACTTCTAAAGTGACATATACCATAAACTAATCGGTTATGCTTCACTAAGATAGTTTCGCTCCAAGCTAGGTTCTATGGCACTCCGTGAACGTATATTTATAACACATCTCTACCCCACGAGGAATATACGTGAATGCAGCAACAAGTAAATAATTAAATTTAAAACAGTCCAAGTTTCTCCGGGATACTACGGTGTTAACGTAAATACCAAATTCACGATCCTCCGATGCTATTTAGCGCTAGGACATATACGCTCATTGTTCATACGGAAGTATTGGAGACACGACGAAACGACCTACGCGTTGCAGCTCAATTAGCGATAATAGCTACCCGGACTGTACCAACGACTAAGGCGATAATGCAGCTTTACCCACGCTAATATAACAGTGTATCACTGTAACATCGTCGAACGTTAACTAATTCGGTCTACACTCCGCAGGCGGCAAGCCAAGTTTTACATTGTAAGACGACGTACATGTGACTAGGTATGAAATTCAGCAATAATAGTTTTAAATATTCCACACATCAACCATTCAGCTTAACCCGAGAAGAACTCGCAAGAGCATATCAGCGGTTATTGTTATCCAACCGATAAACCGACTTTACCAAAACATAAAACGAAATTCCATACCAACGCTATTTACAAAGCATAGATTTTCGAGTACAGCTTGTTCATTAGCCATTGTTACACCCTTAGCTAGGTTACCTATCTTAACTTCAACACGACAATTTCGTTAAATCTGATCGACGACGAAAACGCAAAAAATAGAGACGTTGACTATTGAATTTCATAATAACACGTTAAAGATTAAACAACCGTAACAACACGTCGACTAAACTGGATAGGTAACCAACATCGAATTAAAAATCAAAACATAACAACTATCATTATGCATACTAATAATCAATATTACTATATCAAAACGAGCAAACATTTATGAATATGGAATACGCCCAGCTGGCGAAAACAAACGGTACTGCTCACCGTATTATTCCGGTTTCCGCGAAAATAATAACAATATTATATATTTATTATATAATTTAGGAGAATTTTAATGAAAAATTTGAAATGAGAAATGGGGTAGAAACGTGGAGTGGTGATTTAAGAAAAGTAGAGAGAGATGGGTAGTGAAATTTTAATATGATGAAGGGGATAGGTTGGGGAGTTGAAATTGGGATTTTGAGGAGTGGGAGTTAAGATTTGAGAAAATAGTAGATGTTTGAAAATGTGAAAAGTTGAAAAAAATGGAAATTTTGGAAAATAGAAATTTAAAAGGAATAAGAAGGAAGAGAAAGGGGTGTGGTATATAATGTGAGCGGGGGTAAGGGGTAAAGGATATTAAAATTTGGGAGGGGTTGGTAGGGCTTTGGGGAAATGGGAGATATTTGAAAAATGGAGAAAAATGAGGAAAAAGTGAAAATTTAGAAAAAGGAAATTTTATGGGAAGAGGTATAAGCAGAAAGGGGAGTTTTATATATTTTAATAGACGGGGTGTGGGGAAGAAAATATTAAATTTTGGATAGTTTTGGTTAGGTATTGGGGGAGGGAGAGTAGTTTGAATTTTAGTAGAAAAACGGGAAAAAGGAGAAAAATGGATTTGGTTAGAATTTTGGTTGGGTGTAGAAGAAAAGGGAGGGTGAAGTATATATTATAGGAAAAAGGGTAGGGGAAAAGAAAAAGTGTATTTTGCGGGTTTGGGGGTATTTAATTTAGGTTGGGGAAAGGTAGGGTTATTTAGGGGAATTTTATGAATAAGTAATATTATAGTAATGTTATGTTTAGTTTTTAATTAAGTTAGGAAATTACATAGCTAGTTTTATACTTATATACAGTTTATATACATAGTTTACGTAAATATTACGCTCATATACCAGGCCGAGGACGACAGGAAATACTAGGGCGGCGTGGGGGCGGCCTTTATTGAGAATAAAAAGAAAAATTATGTGGTGAAAAAGGCACCAGCCCCAACAACGATATTCACTTAGCGAATGTAATTTTGCGATGATATTCTAATTTTGCATAGCTATAATTATGTTGAATAATTTAGGAGGAGTTTGAACACACGCAACGTCAAGAATTGGAACCTGAAACGCGGATAAAGAAAGTATTCATCATGACTGAAATCGACCAAGATGACAAAGACGGAACGGGAACAAATGTTGATCAAAAACAGCGAAAACGCCACCGCCGGGACAAAAAAAGTGAAGCGAACGATGAAGAATCTAAAACCAACAGAAGCTATAAGAAAAGCAAGTTTCTTCGGTGTAGACAATAGCGGCAATGAAGTCATAGATGTCCATGGGGAGTCGGAAATTACCCGTTGTAAAGGTCATACGACCCATAACAGGTATTTTCCTCCGGTCTGTAAGCTACTCATTTGATGCGTTATACGTGCGCATAAAATTTTGGCAATTATGAGCAAAATTAGAAAGACAACAACCTGAAAACAAGGGAAAATTATGAAATTATGACGGATTGAATGATGACAGGATTTCTGTGAGTTATTTGCGTTTTCTTAAGCGGAGCTACTAGAATTTTGCATGTATAAAGGCATTTTTGACGACCGTAACATTAACGGAAATTTGTATTGAGACAGGTAAAGAACGTCTTTCGCTAATTTTACATCGATTATATAAATGGGCTCAACCGTTAAAATTCTTTGCTCAAAATTTGATCAAAACTTGAACAAAAACTGAAAGCATTTTTAATTGTTGTCTTTTCGGTGGATTTAAACGTGAGCACTACGAAAAATGTCAAGTAAAGGAAACAATTTGAAATTGCGCTTAACAAAATGTTGCAAAATTCCGCATTAAATTTTTGAAGAATTTTTGAAGAGTTATGATATTTTAGCCTTATGTCTCATTACAAATTCAAACAAATTTTTATGAAAGCATTTTTTGACTGCTGTCTTTTCGGTTGATTTAAACGTGTGAGCACTATTGAAACTTTTGAAGAAAAAAGGTCAAATATTTAAAACAATTTGAAATTACCTTTAACAAGATATTGCAAAATTCCGTATTAAATTTTTGAAGCATTATGCGATTTTTAGCCTTGTGTTGAATTACAAATTACAGAAAAATGTTTCTGAAAGCGTTTTTAATAGTTGTCTTATCGGTTGATTTAAACTTGTGAACACTATTGAAACTTTTGAAGAAAAAATGTCAAATACTGAAAACAATTTGAAATTATGTTTGACAAAATGTTGCAAAACTCCGCATTATATTTTTGAAGAATTTTTAAAACACTATGAGATTTTTAGCCTTATGTTTCACTGCAAATTACAGACAAATTTTTCTTAAAATTTTATACAAACTCTTCTCAAATTTCGGGCTCAAAACTGTAGACGTGTGAGCGCACCTTGAGACACGAAAAAGACTGAAAACAAAGATCCGCTTAAGACAACCCCAATGAAAATTTGGGTTTTTTTCTTTTAGTCCCCAGATCGAAATTGGTCAATTTTGAATTCACAGAGCTCGTTTTGGTATCAATCGATTCAGCTCGATGAGGCGGTTCAAAATATACTCATTTTACCCACATCCCTGAAATTTTTTTGGATATTTTTAGGTCCCAATTAATGGTCCCCCATGGAAACCCAAAAATTTTTTTCTTCGGAATATGGCCATGTTGGGTACCGCTCGACCCGGTTTGATGAGAGAAATCTAAAGAGTTATTTGATTGAAATCTACGCCACCATTAAAAAGTTATGAGGGCCCAAGTAACCCTAAAGGGCGGAAATAAAATGTAGGCGTAGTTTTAGTCTAAGCTAAGGTCCTTATATGAGACATACACTAAGCCTAAGTCGGGATGCTGCCGCCCACGAACCCCCCGCACGAAGCTGTTCCTTTTTATAGCGTTGTAAATACCGCCCTCAGGGTTACTTGGGTCCTCATGACTTTCTAACGGTGGTGTAGATTTCTCTCATCAAATATTACGCGTCGAACGTTACCCAACGTGACCATATTCCGAAAAAAATTTTTTGTGTTCCCAAGAGACCCATTGTTACCTCAAAAAATCGGAAAAAAAATATTTTCAGTTATGTGGGTAAAACGAGTATTTTCTGAACTGCCTCATCGACCTGAATCGATTGATACCAAAATGCAGCTCTGTAGCTTCAAAATTGACCAAATTCGGGCTGGGGGCTAAAAGAAAAGACCCGAAAATTTTACATTATCTGGGTCGGTCTACTGTTTGTCCTTGTCCTGTCCTAGTTCTGTATGAGCATAAAGCAAAGAATTTCGTTGAACTGAAAAAATATCCTAGACAGCACAACTTCTATAGAGGATTTGCATGAGTAGGCCACATTTGGTTATTGTCGGAGCTTAATCTGTTTGACGGCAGTGTAGCTTTGTGCTTACACGACGCTTCGACCCCCCAGCGGCTACTATAATACACCAAAGATGAAATAAAACTACCGTTCAGGCCACCAATTAATATTGCACTAACAGCTGGGGTCTGGGGTGCACGAGTCCGGAGTCTAGGGAACTAAAATAATTGTGATACACGCTCTTAGCTTCTTCAACTGAAACCTTATACCTACGGACGTAGCAGTTCAACGAACTAATAATCCTGCATTATTTCGCTCTTTCCAATATACCAACAACTGCCAGTTAGGAATAACTGCTTACTCGCTATTTCAACGCAATGCCTCTTCGTGACGGTATACTCTATCGATGCAATTCTCGAGCAGCCTGCAACAGTGCACGGACACAACTACGTTACGTTACGTCACGGCACTCCGCGAGTCCTCGCCAACGACACCAATTTATAATTCAACAGTTATGAGACACCGGCTATACGCGTTAATGCAATGACAGGCATATAATCAATTACTAGTCCATTCCAACACTATTCAGCCGGTAACCAGGGATTTTTACTACACAATTGGAATCCAGATCAAGGTGGCTATGAATGTACACGGAAACACCAATATCATCAATACATAATACAATATAAGCTTGGTGTACGAATATTCTAACTCCACAACTTCACGTAACACGGCGACTTAACTCATGACTCCGTTCAGCTTACTACTCAGAGATTACCGGATCATTCACCTGTTCACTATGCCATACAGTTGTCTCCAGCTGGTACTTCAGAATACCAATAATTATATTCCAACTTGTGACTAAACACGCTTAAAACAGACAACCCATAACAGCCCAGCGTACTATAATAAGGAGCGCACTGTACATGTGAGGCGGTTGATTACTATGCATACATTAAATATCTTGCAAGCGTAAGGTTAGTAACTAATTACTAAGAAATTGTGAAGATACCGTTATAACCATATGAAATAGTTTTTCGCTAGACAGCGCCTTTGGTTCTTCAACCAAGTAAAATAAGACCGAAATCGATGAACCAATACGCTCACCATTTCACCACACGACAGCGCTAATAAAAACTAAACTATTCATTTTCACAGTAGTAACGCCCACTCCGCTACTCGCAACTCTAACCGTAACAAAAAGATGAAAGATTGAAAACAGAAATAATATATTCCACATCCAACACGAAAACGAAAAACAGGCGGAAAATGTAACTGCACTTTCGCCATCTGGCGAATCGAATTTCAACACTCAACGACACGATCGTGAACTAGCTATCTCCTCGTTTCGAAAAAATAATAATAATCATATTCTAATTAACAATTAAATAGTCCACATTCAAATGCAACTTGCGAATTAGACGTTAACCGCTAAATTTCCAAAAACGATACCTTAACATTAATTATGATACCTTCCCCTCCCGAGCTAGGTCACCAAACTCACATTACTCTAAAAACATAATCATCATTTTAATAATAATAAATTAAATTCAAAATCACCATATCAAAACCAGTCAATATTAACCAATATATACCACGCCCATTCGGCGAAAACGAACGGTACCACATACCATTTTAGTGTTGTACGCGATATGCGCGATAATAATAACATATATAGTATATATTTAATATTTATTATAAATTGGAGGGGGATTTAATGGAACATTTGAAAATGAGAAATTTTAGAAAAAGGTTAGGAAGTGGGGGTTAGGTTTAGAAAACGCAAAGAGGGGTTGATGTGGAATTTTATTATGATGAAAGGAGTAGGCGTTACTACTGTGAAAATGAATAGTTTAGTTTTATTTGGCGCTGTCATGGTGAAATAGTGAGCGTATTGGTTCATCGATTTCGGTCTTATTTTACTTGGTTGAAGAACCAAAGGCGCTGTCTAGCGAAAAACTATTTCATATGGTTATAACGGTATCTACGCAATTTTCTTAGTAATTAGTTACTAACCTTACGCTTGCAAGATATTTAATGTATGCATCCTAATCAACCGCCTCACATGTACAGTGCGCTCCTTATTATAGTACGCTGGGGGTATTTAATTTAGGTTGGGGAAAGGTAGGGTTATTTAGGGGAATTTTATGAATAAGTAATATTATAGTAATGTATATGTTT
Source organism: Trileptium ribeirensis (assembly GCA_030248225.1). Classification (NCBI taxonomy): domain Eukaryota; kingdom Metazoa; phylum Nematoda; class Enoplea; order Enoplida; family Thoracostomopsidae; genus Trileptium; species Trileptium ribeirensis. Next base: position 22,207 of record JASANE010025769.1, read on the forward strand.
AGTTTTTAATTAAGTCAGGGAAATCACATAGCTAGCTTTATACTTATATACAGTTTATATACATAGTTTACGTAAATATTACGCTCATATACCAGGCCGAGGACGACAGGAAATACTAGGGCGGCGTGGGGGCGGCCTTTATTGAGAATAAAAAGAAAAATTATGTGGTGAAAAAGGCACCAGCCCCAACAACGATATTCACTTAGCGAATGTAATTTTGCGATGATATTCTAATTTTGCATAGCTATAATTATGTTGAATAATTTAGGAGGAGTTTGAACACACGCAACGTCAAGAATTGGAACCTGAAACGCGGATAAAGAAGGTATTCATCATGACTGAAATCGGCGAAGATGACAAAGACGGAACGGGAACAAATGTTGATCAAAAACAGCGAAAACACCACCATCGGGACAAAAAAAGTGAAGCGAACAATGAAGAATCTAAAACCAACAAAAGATATAGGAAAAGCAAGTTTCTTCGCTGTAGACAATAGCGGCAATGAAGTCAGTAAATATTCCATGGGGAGTCGGAATTAATCGTTATTAAAGGTCATACGACCCACAACAGGTATTTGCCTCCGGTCTGTAAGCTACTAATTTGATGCGCTATACGTGCGCGGAAAATTTTGGCAATTATGAGCAAAATTAGAAAGTCAACAACCTGAAAACAAGGGAAAATTATGAAATTATGACGGATTGAATGATGACAGGATTTCTGTGGAGTTAGTTGCGTTTTCTTAAGCGGAGCTACTAGAATTTTGGATGTATAAAGGCATTTTTGGACCGTAACATAAGGAAATTTGTATACAGACAGGTAAAGAACGTCTTTCGCTAATTTTACATCGAATATATAAATGGGCTCCAACCGTTTAAATTGTTTGCTCAAAATTTGATCAAAACTTGAGCAAAAAACTGAAAGCATTTTTAATTGTTGTTTTTTTCGTGGATTTAAACGTGAGCACTACAAGAAAAATGTCAATTAAAGGAAACAATTTTGAAATTGCGCTTATTAAAATGTTGCAAAATTCCGCATTAAATTTTTGAAGAATTTTTGAAGAGTTATGCAAATTTAGCCTTATGTCTCATTACAAATTCAAACAAATTTTTATGAAAGCATTTTTTGACTGCTGTCTTTTCGGTTGATTTAAACATGTGAGCACTATTGAAACTTTTTGAAGAAAAAAGGTCAAATATTTAAAACAATTTGAAATTACCTTTAACAATATTGCAAAATTCCGTATTAAATTTTGAAGCATTATGCCAATTTTTTTAGCCTTGTGTTGAATTTCAACAATTACAGAAAAATGTTTCTGAAAGCGTTTTTAATACGTTGTACTATCAGAACTGAATTTTAAACTACTAAACACTATTTGAAACTTTTGAAGAAAAAATGTCAAATACTGAAAACAATTTTTTGAAATTATGTTTAAAAACAAAATGTTGCAAAAATTTCCGCATTATATTTTGAAGAATTTTCAAAACACTATGGGATTTTTAGCCCTATGTTTCATTGCAAATTACAGACAAATTTTTCTAAAAATTTTACCTACAAAGTCTTCTCTCAAATTTCTGGTTCAAAACTTTAAAAATGTGAGCGCACCTAGAGGCGTAAAAGATTGAAAACGAAGGAGTCCGCTTAAGACAACCCCAATGAAAATTTGGGTTTTTTTTCTTAGTCCCCAGATCGAAATTGGTCAATTTTGTAATTACAGAGCTGGTTTTGGTATGAATCAATTCAGCTCGATGAGGCGGTTCGAAAATACTCATTTTACCCACATCCCTGAAATTTTTTTGGATATTTTTAGGTCCCAATTAATGGTCCCCCACTGGAAACCCAAAAAATTTTT
>JASANE010025770.1:0-37714 GCA_030248225.1 Trileptium ribeirensis
GTTCCTCTCTTTCGTTCAGTTACGTATTGTATGATTTTGTTTGGCCAAAGTTGTTGTAACTTTTCGTCTAGTACAATGGTGTATCGCCATTTTGTTTTGGTTTTCTGCTCGTTTTATTTTGGGGTGCAGTTTGCTGCCCTCATATTTCATAGGCTGCCTTTTGTGTACTATATAAGGCAGCGTGCAACAGGGACCCTGCATGTTGCCGTCGCCTCGGACCTTTGGGGCATTTCAAGATTGCATAGCAGTCCCCGAAGCCTGGGCTTGTCTATAAAATAGGACTACGGTTACTACCCTATAACTAATCTCTATTTGGTGAAACTGTGATTCAATAGCTTTGCTGTAAAAATAGACAAAGTCTAAGCTGTCCTGTTTTAGAGAAATTAACAGATTTAGGTTCAGCCTAAGTAATGCGGGATTCACGTTATAATATCCCCACCACTTGGAACTTATGTACTCCACACAGTGGCAGGCACGCCCTAGACTACAGGGTGTCTTAAACACGCCTTTGTTTTGAAATAAAGTTTCAAATAAATTTCAAACAAAGCTAGCTAATAGTTTGGCTTATTTCAGACGGTGTCAATGAACCGTGGTTGCTTTTGCGTTTTGCTGAGGGTTTCCGCCACCCCATGGGGTCATTTTACATAGGGCCTACAGGATACCCTAGAAACACCGCATTGGCAAGCACAAAACACCGAAATACTACATTACCAAAATTAGGTATCTAGGGGTGTGCCCAACACCGTCATATTTTGTTATATGGTGTGGGTGTCACTGTCACCGTCTTTACGGTATAGTCTACACTACAGGGAGACAAAAGTTCCAACTGGTGGGGACATTATAACGTGAATCCCGCATAAGCAATTTACTGACAATACTGCACGGCTCGCTGTAACAAAGAGATTATTTTGTTTAAAAATTCTCCTCTGAGGTACAGACGAGGGAAGCTGTGAAGATATAAAGAGGAGAGAACCATATGTTCGACGGAGGTATTGAAAGCATAAAAGTAGACTGAATCAGTATTTGGTTCAATGGTTACTCTAATTGAACCATGTCTCTTAATTCGGGCACAGAGCTGTTCTGCTCATGCACTTATCTGATTAATTTGTGGTGCTTAATCTGCATGGATATACTGTTTGTAACCATGTTAAGTCAACATGTGCTTTATAGTTTACGCTATTGGTCCGATTCATATAAATATATGCACTGTTAAATTTTATCTATTCATACATAGAATTTCGAAAGCCACGAATTTAAGTCGGATACAAAGAATTAGGAAATAAAAACAAAACACACTGGTTTTTAATTTAAAGAACCATGGTCCGTAAACAGCAGTGCTGAAAAGTCACGGTTTTAATATCGCTGATACAAATCGTTTGACGCACGTAGTACTGCACTCAAAATGTTTTCGTAAAATTTAAAAGAAGTTACTTAAATTTTTACACCACCAAATATTCTTTTAAAATAAAGAATATTCCTTGAGATTTCAAAAAAATATTTTTTTAAAAATTATCTTATTAAGAATTGTGTTTGAAATTTCAAAGAATAGTTATTTGAATTTTAAAACAATATTCTGGTAATTCAAAAATCAGAGAAACCTCTTTTAAATATCTCTTGGAAGCCTATTTTGAGTCTGGAAGCCAATTTGTCATATCACTTGTAAATTCAGCGTACCAATATCAAGTTTGTGGGATTTCAAATTTTGACCAGGAAACGTTTTTGGTGTAATTAATGTGATCAAGCACGCGCGATAAAATTTTGGAAAATTCGGGGAACTGGCCTGTTTCGGCCAAAATGTTATATACCAATGTGAATGCCAAATAAGATTTCTCGTGAGCACGCCGAAATAAGGGAGTTGGCTTAGCCCTGACTGTTTTCCTTCTGATTAAAGGCCGTTGATTCTGGGTGGTCGACTTGTCTATGCTCTGCTTGTTGAGAAGCATCACCGTAACCGGTTATCGTGGTTAAATCGTAGCCAGTAGAATAAGAAAATGTCCGATGTTCAAATCTACAGGATTATGATAAGTCGTTCATAGTGATGTAGAGAGGATTCTCAAAAGCTTCGGGCAGAAGTTTGTTTGAAACGAGTTAACATTTGATCAAGAATACATTTTTATGGTAGTTGAAACAATGACAGAAGTGTAGATATTGCACGATTATTGTATGGCGAAAATGAAAACGGGCGAGCTCGGCATGTTTTTGCCGCTGTTATTTAGTTTGATCTTTTAGCAATATTTGGCATCCGGCAATATGGACCATAGCTTATGGTTTGTTTAATAACATTTGTCGAAGCATTTGTTTAAAAAGCATCCGAAGCGCTGCTGTCTACCCCCACTTAGAAGAACCATAAAACGATTGTTGTAAAATTGTGCTAGAAAAGTGCGATGTAACAGAATGAGCGTGGTCAGATGCATGTACGCTATATGCGACTGTCAGATTAGTAGAGGAACTCTTTATAGAATGATAACGTGTTTAGATTCCTCAAGTCTAAGTTGGCAGTGAGCATGAATGATTTGAGACCCATGGCTATTCATCGGCTTAGACAAATAGCTATTTTGAACCGAGCATTTGGAAGATTTAAGATTAGGTATACTCAATGGCTTAATATTAAACGACGTGCATTCTGCAGTCAGATTTTAGCTGTTCCTTCGCGATAGTTCAATTTGACAGAGTTTGCTTGGTCACAAGCTACCGCTAAAAGTAAGCACACAAATATCGACATTGGAAAAGGAGTAAGCCTTGATTCACATGAGTATATTTATATGTACTTACTGTTGACTGCATTGTTGCAGTGTGCTGCATTGTGTGCATTGCCAGGTTGCTTTCATTAAGACAGCCGCAAAAAGACAGCTGACCTAGCCATATCCTCGACTGTTTTTTTTGAGAGTTTCCAATTTGTAATCCAATAGAGATGACCGCAAAAATTTCAAACCTACAGTCAACTCATACATACATTGCACCTGCCACAGGACAAACTTGCTGCTTGATATTGCTTCATGGTAAAGCAATTCAGTTAATCATTGAATCGTGATGTTGATAAAATACTATATTTACTTAGTGGATGCTGGATTTACTAGTAAAACGTTTACGAGATTGTCTGCAGCAGGTTTGGTTAACAAAAACTTAAATCAAATCAAAACATAAATGTAATCACGTACAGTGGAACCAAATTGTTAGGGCAGACACGCCAGATGTAAACACAATTTCAGAAAAGGCATTAACCTTGCATGTGATTATATACTCAGACTATTTTTTAGTATCATTGTTTGTTGATTATGTGTTTGTTGGTAGAAGCCTTGATCAAAATGGCCACTAAAGAAACTTCACAAACACACAACACAACACAACAAACAATTAGTCAAGCGATTATGGCCAAGATGGAGAATGAGGTGACAAACCTACAAGAGCACAACAGCGAGATAAGCTTAGAGAAATTCGAAAAAGAACTCAAAAAAGCGTTGGCCCAAGATAGAATTGACGACGAACAAGAAACACTCAGAGTCCTAAAAGTCAAAAATGCGCGGAAAGGCGGAAGAATACTAGAAAGTGCTGACAATCGAGAACTATGAAGAACTTAGCAATTACTGCGAACTGGTTAAGATATCAAAAGAGAAATTCGACGTGCCAAAGACACTAACAAATCGCATGAACATTTTGCAAAGTCTACGGCAAACGGGAACGGTCAAAGATTTTGTACATAGCTTACGCGTGTATGCACCACGACATCTGACCGCGAAAGGCATACCCGAATCAATCGACGAAGAAGTCCTTAAGTTCATGTTGATCACACGGTTAAAGAGCGAAACGCGAAATCGATTATGTGTGACGAAGGAAGAAACCTTCGCGGCATTGACGAAGAAGGCCGCAGCAGTCGCGAACTTGGATCAACAAATGACCCAAAGATTGCAAAGTATAAGCGAGCAACGACTGAAATACACAGAGATCCAATAAATTGGAACGAGTCAACTGAACGCAAATCAAGCTAGAACGAACATCGTTCAACAAACGACGCGACTAAGATTGCAAAGACCGTAAGTGTAATGTTGTTCACAACGGTGGAGCAACCAATCAAAACAAGTACGCCAACCACAACAGCAACAAATCGCGCAACTGTGGGTGATGTGGATACCGGTGATGCCATATTGACATACAGACTACCATGATCTACCAGCAACCGGTGCAGCCATATTGCACTAATGGGAACGCAACAATCAACGCAGCAAGCGATGTAACCGGTGCAGGTACCGCAGTAATCAACGCAACAGCAAACGAATTGGCAACAACTGCAAAAAATGTCAATCTCGGTGACAAACCAACAGCAGCAAAGCCAACAAACGTTGGCGAATCAAACACCACCAAGGTGCGGCAATTGTGGGAAATTAGGTCACAGAACAGAACAATGCTTTTCAAAAAATGCGGAACTAATGCATCATTTACCTTAAGATGTGTGTACCTAGGGCGGGATTCTGTCACACAGCCAATTGCGGCTCGTGACGAAAACGCATCGCCACACCCGGCTCCTCATAAATAAAATCAATAGCCAAGCTATGCTAGTATGTTTTTACGGGCCGGGAGTGGCTGTCTCAGAGTATGATAGCCGGGACGGGCTACTGAAAAAATATTTATTACATTCAGTTTAACAGATTATGTTACATCGAAAATGATTAACTCTAGCCCCAAAAAAGGCAAGATTAGTAGTAATTCAAAGCAAAGCGCATAAATCCAGGCCAAATAAATACGTAAATATCGCTATTTTCAAAATTTTTGTTTAAGTGCTTTTTACAAGCCAACCTTGTAGCTATGTAAAACATGCATTTTCAGGCATGAAGATTATGCTTTTGTAACTGGAGGGACGTTTTACGAATATATGACCATGACTATCATAAATTTCCATTTTTGAGCGATTTTCCATTGTCGTCATATATTTCTGGCATTTGAAGCCGATTCCGGCCCTTGTGAAAATTTATCAGCCTGATTTTACTATTAGCTAAATATGTTTGTATGGCCTGGCTCGGCCCAAAAATGTCACACTGGCTGACCGTGGCAGGCCAATTATGGCTTTAGAGCCGCGGCAGACTGTGACAAAATCCGGCCCTGGTGCACACATCTTAAGGTAAATGATGCATAAGTGCAACCCGAATGCGAACCGAAAACAAGTAACAAAATCAAAAACGATACAGTGTGATACCGAAGCGATCGAATCCACAAAATGAAAGAACGAACAGAGGACCAGATTGAGCGGAGAGCCGCAAAGAAAAACACTCAAAAAGAAACAAAGAACACCAAAGAGATATCAGAAGAATAAAAGACAGAAAGGTTCGTGAGAGTCGATCAAGTCGCATTACGAGAAAAGCAACAACAGATAATGATGATGTAAGTACAAGAAGACGCAAAGATAAAGATGACGAATTCTGGGAAATTTTAGTGGCAGCATGATCGAAAGAACAAAAATTAGCCGAAGAACCGACGCAAGAAGTTTGCTAGAATCGACAGGTTGTGGTGAATTTTTGAAAGAGGAAACAATACTAGCAATGCGTCAATCCTTGAAGAAATCAGTGACAAGGAGCCGAGAGTTATCATTTGCGAAGTAATAAAAAAATTAAAGAAAGAGAATGCGTCAGACTAAATTTACATGAAAGTAGCGATTAACGCAAAATGAGAATCACCAACAACGAAAAGAATTGACGAAACCACATCAAGACAAAGAACCTAGAAAAGAACAAAGTACGAAAAGGCAAACGCTAAAGACTACTACTACTACGCAAAGACAGACTACTAAACGCGAAATACAGTCGCACAAAATCGCCTCAACTTGAGACTACAGAATGTAGACGTGAAACAGCAGAGCCATCTGAACGTGGGAAGAAGTCTTCCGAACAAAAACGTGAATCTACTCGACCAAGCTCGCAAGACTCGAAAGGATCAAGTCGGAGACAAGAGCCACGAAACGAACCAAAATACTCTTATCCTTCAACGAAAAAGTTTGAATCCCGCGAACGAATGGTGAGAGGACATCGAAGCTTCCAATATGAAAGAACTGGAATACAGAAAGATGCGGAATCTATAGAAAGAAACCCGCAAAGGCTGGACCAAACCTCAAGTCAAAACACAATACCATGGTTGCGGAAACCTAATCGCTCACTGAAAGATGCGAGTAAAAGTCAGCAAAGTACGGATTCAATGTGAACATCATGGCAAGAATGGAGAATAAACTGAGACTAGAATTCGTCCATGGTACGATGATGTGGTCAAAACGTTATTTTGTGGACAAAGGAGGAAATGTACGGGAAACCAAGAAAGAGGAGAAAGAACAAATCCAAAAAGATTACGAGGAAAGAAAAAGACGAGACAAACAACAAAGTGGACGCATCAGAGACAGAAACGAACAGACCGAGCAGTATGGCAACCGATCGAAAGCGCAATTAGAAAGAAAATCAAAGACAAACCATCATTAATAGCTATCAATTGTTATTGACAGCGATACACAATAGTCCATTAACGGGTCAACGTCACAACTACACGCGTAAGCAGCTAATCATAGCTTTGAATTGTTTCTTTGGCGTGGCCTTTGCTTCGTTATATGATATTCCACAAAGGCCAAATCGGCTTGGAATGTTGCCGGCAGTGTTCTGAGCTGAACCATTCCTCTTCGAAAACGCTCCTGAGGTTGATGTTGCAACGCAATTGCGAGAGGCGTCGGTATAGCACGAATCGATGCTCTAGCAGTATGTCTAATTTGGGCAAGGCGTTTTTGCTGGAGGATGGTTGTTAGCGGTCGAAGTTGGCAGCGTCGGTCGAGCTCGTCGTTTGAAAGTATTGTAGGATAATGCACCCCAAGCGCATATCGGAGCAGTGCACGGTATGCTGCGTTGACGTTGAGAGCTCTTGAAGCGGTTATCGGTATAGTTTCAAGTCTACAGGTAAGCACAGACTCTACTGCGGCTCGAAAGACGAACAAATTGACGAGAAGTAGCTTGATGCATTAAGCGACCCTGCGAAGAATTCGAAATATATAGGCCGGTACTGATCTAGCAAAACAGCACGTGCTAGCGGTAGTGAGAGCAATCCAGAAGGTCTTCAGCGAAAAAATAAAGAGATCGGACGAAATTATCGCAAAAAAAAGAAAGCGTACGGGAGGAACAGCACCAAATAAAGAACAAACGACGCAAAGAAATGGAACAAATGGTCGAGAGAACAGATCGCAACGGGCGAATAATTCAGCCGAGCAACTAGTTCCTCGAACCACAACGAAAGATATCCTAAATGCGCTGGAAATAGTGAAGAACAAATCAAAAGTCGGTGATCGAAAAGGACCTAAACTAGTGGTCGGTGGTCATAATTTGGTGCAACAATCGATGATCGAAAGTACGGTCGTACAATCGGTGCGCAAAAAGAATTCTATCGGTGATCAAAAAAGAGAGATCCAGCAAACTATGCTGGAAAGAACGGTCTTACCATCGGTGCCTAAAAGAGCGATTCAACAAATGGTATTGGGAAGACCAGTTCTACAATCGGGGAACCGAGAGATCTCAAACCAACGAGCGGCGACCAAAAGAACCAACCTACAATCCGTGTAACATGTACCAGGAACAATAAACCCAATAACGAAGGACCGCTAAAATCCAAGCTGGTCTCAGCACGAAGAGGACGAGGCCCATCGACCCAAAAAATCCTGGTGGCCTCAAGACGAAACTTCACGTATTAATGACGAATTGATAAAGACGATTTAAGTATAGTGTAACAGCCTGAATTTTATGAAATTAAAAATTAAACGTCAAGAACGCACCGAAATTTGTAGAAAAGAGAGGGAATGGACGACCGAATACCGGTTGAGTGTGACCTCCCTATGAAATGATATATTTGTGCAATATTGCATTTATTATGAAATAAACAATTGTAATTCGTTTGTTCCGTACTTGTAAGGTCACACTCCACCACCCGAAGGTTCACGGCATGATTTTGGCACCGAAACGTGAAAGAAAGAGTAACGGTTAGGGGTGTCCGGTCAATCCTCGTGAAAATGAATTGATCGATATAATGCTTTGTTTGTAGAATGTTCCGCATACTATATTATATTTGCTGTGAAGGACGGGTGTGCGTTCGGAGAGGCCACAGACCAACGGACATTACAGGAGTTATGGTGGTTCAACAAAAAATGGTCGCCCTGAGCCTGATCCCAGCGCACACGCCGAGGGGCTACTAGTAATTGCTTGGTATTGGAAATGCCTACAATATGTATTATATATAGGGTCAGAGATTGTCAGGATGAGTTCAGAGTTTCTTATACACGGCTGATCATGTTCAAGCAACCAAAACCTTCGGTCTAAGAAAAGGAAATTTCGTGTATAGATTTTCTACGACACTATTTTAGGGCGTAGCACTAAAAGTTCAAACTTCGGGCTTCATACTCAATTCAAGGGAACTGGGGTGACTAAACCATATTAGGGAGTCCCTAGGGGTGCCAATTTGCACCGGCGGGTCAAGAAATTTGGTTCCCCTAAGCACTTACGGATCCCCGAACAGGCGCTTAAGCCTCCTATTTTCTAAGCATAAAAGGACACCTAAAATAATCAAAATTCCCGATTTTTTTGAGCCCGGTACACTTATCGAGTCCCACCCTAACTGATTAGTAGAAAACCGGGGCCGCCCACCCCCCTGAGGCCGCAGAGGATCCTCTAAACTTAAACGAAACATCAAATTTTTGGGTTTTATGTGCCTAAATCGGCCTCTAACCGGCCTCTCGTGGGAGATACAATCAAAATTTTAATTTCATCAGCAGCCGGTCTGCCAGGGCAAGATTCCGGTTTTGTCTTGCCTCCGACCGCCTATTGTTTTTAGATCCGGAGATATCGGCAAAAATGGGCCGATATCCCTATGAGAAACCAGTGCTCTGAGCGCTGTTATATTTTGCTTTAAAATTTCTCTTGCTCGGGCCCGCGCGAGGTTTAGGTTGTTTACACTGCTGGACGACGTGCATGCCAATGAGTCTGTACAGCTATCAATGACCAGGGGCTGAACCATATTTGTATCGCAACAGTGTTGTAAATGTGACAGCTATGCCGGCGACGGTATATTTTGCTTTGTCGTCAAGTTTTGTCTTAGTTTATTTGTGAATAGACATATACAAGTTTTACTGTGTTAACAATTTCAAATTTGAAGACGCCAACCAAATTAAGGGATAAACCTACAAAAGAAGGGGGCGCGAATAATAGGACTATAAAAGAACTGGCTCGTTCAGCAATTCGGGACCAGTCGATACCAATATTTGCAGAAAATGGTTGGGTTGTGGCCCAGCTTTTAATTTTGCTTTCTCTTTTCATTTTCTTTGCCCGGGTGAGCTCTTCGACATGCAGACGTGTGGAAGAGGCCTGCCCGAGGCTTTTCACAGATTTTTGATTTTCTCGTTTAAGCCTGGGACCAGGGGCAGCCCTTGCGGTTTCTGGGGTGTCCATTGGATGTCTCGCGCTCCCATAAGTGCTGTACCCGCGCTTCCGAGATTAAAATAAGCTTTTGGGCAAAATTGTAATCAAAAAGGGGATGCCTCCATGCTCGACTGGTTCCCCATCCACTGCGTTGTGTTTATCGTGGACACCCAGTGGATGTATTGCTTAACAGTGCTTGGTTTTATCTCAAGTTCGGCGTAAAAAGAGGTTTCTTACTGATGTCAACGGTTAGCAATCATAACGGTTTAGAAATTTTTGGTGATGACGCTTTGGATTCTGAACAAATTTTGTGTAGCGGAATTTTGGGGGTTGTGTTTAGTTGGGGTGGACTCTTCGACCTGCAGACCCTTGGAAGAGGTCCACCCGTTGTTTTCCTCATGCTCTGAGTTTAGCTTAGGACAGAAGGGCAGCCCTTGCGGGTGCTGGGGCGTCTAATGTATGCCCCGCGCTCCCGTAAGTGTTATGCCCGCGCTGCTAGAACCGAAAAAGCAAAAGTTCGACAAAATTAAAAAGAAGAAAAAGGAGGAGAGATAACCTAACAAGGCGGGGACAAAATTTTGGGTGATTCAGTGTAAATAGCGAACTCGAAGGCAGCCACAACCTGGATTTTGAAGCAGGACTTTAAAAAAGCCTCAACCATGCACCATTTTGAACCACCGGCTGCTGATTTACAATTCTAGGACTACCCCTTTCAGGCATTACCCCGCCGCGTGTAGGGCCAGGTCTTGGGCATTTAAAATGCGGGCGCGATTTAATCCCGCGTTATGCCAATGTGACTTAGGAGAGTTACCTTTTAGTGTCGCCCTGCACAACAGTGTCAACACCGGGATTTCCTGTTGGCTAAATTTTAGCGGATCAGCCAACCCTGAAACCAATTTAGCTAGCTAGCACGAGGTAGATCTTGGAGTGCGGCTGTCTTCACGTGGTACAGGTTTTACGGTTTAAAACAAAAAGAATGTGTAGAATGAGCAGCGTATAAGGGAGTGGACGCGATCGTTTCTCGGAGACCCAGGCGTATAGGGGAAGTTTAGGTGAAGAAATTGAACCAAAGCATACGGCTCCTGGCGACGAATAATTTCTCGCTATCCTAAGCGTTCGGAGTACTCTCTCGATCTTATAAACGATCGCTTCCACGCGTCCTGAGTGTGACTACGCTCTCGAATTTGGAGGCCAAGGCTTAAGTAACGAAATTTTGGGTTGAAGGTTCCGCGTTTCTAAAAGAACCCAAAGGGAGCGCACAAGGTGAAATTTCGATATCCCCATGGGGGTCGTTAACGATTCAAATTTACACCACGTTTAAAGTTTTCACGCATAGTATGGAAATGCAGGGCCTCGTGTAGGTATTCCGGATCTTGTATATGATATGATGTATATAAATGCCTCTTTGTCTGCACCAGATTGGGTGATTGCGTGTTATGGATTTTAAAAGAAAAATGGGAAAACCAAGAAATAAACGTTTTGAGTGCGTACTCTCTTCAAGCAAACTAGATTTTAATTAGCATCGAGATAGTACTTAGGGTCAGGCATACTCCGTTTTAGAACAATTTATCACGTATTTCTATTTGCAACCACTCCAAAGTTTATTTTGAATTTACCATACACTCAGGACATAATCACACTTAAGTCGAACCAATTAACATGTCCCTCTTCAATTAGGCACACCCTCCAAGTCCCGTCTCGCTTGATCCCACCGATTCTAGCGTAGTGGCTCACGCCATCCCAAGAACTGGCCATCGGTCTTTCGGCTCCTCAACCACCTCGCTCGGAAAGCAGGTCGGATCACTCTTAAACTTTACTAAGTGCCTTGGTCTAGGACCTAGTGATTGAATGGGAGAACGACGGGTCAGCCTTATTACCTGTGAGCAGGCCTAGGGGCCGACCCTCCCTCAGGGGCCCCTCCATACCATTGGATATGTGGGCCATCATAGGGGCAGGCCGAACACCCTGGTAAACCCGCTGGAAGCCTCTAAGCTAAGCGGTTCCGTTCGGTCAGACTAGGATCCACCGGGGAATCGCGTAAGCCGGGGTTGTCGGGACACCACGCTGGGATGTCATGTGGTGCAGCTGGGATCCCTTAGGGCCAGAACTGGTCCTAGTACGTAGTGACAAAGAATTATGAATAGCACCAACGAAGGTGCTAAACCGGAAGATACCTTTCCAAACGAAAGAAAAACCGCCAAAAACCGAGACTTTATAACAAATAAAATATATATATTATTTTGTTATATTAATTTGTTGTTGTTGTTGTGTATATATATTGTTATTGTCTTATCATCTATTCTTTTCAGGAATTTTATTTTTCATTTGGGGGGTTCCCAAATCTGAAGAAACTCCCCAAAACAAAGAAAGAAGAAATTGGTAATGAAAGAAGAAATAAAACAGGGATGGAAATGGAAATAAGAAACAAAAGATGGATGGAAGTGATTGAAAGAACCAGGATAGAAGCAGAGGTCCGTTAATAGAAGAAAATGGAATAGGCATTGGAAGCGACTGTGGTAGACGCAATTCGGCGAAGAGGGTTAATGGTTACCCAAAGAAAAGAAAAACAGGAACAGGTAATCGACCGGGATAAAAACAGATGCGGGCGTGAGCTCAAGAGGCAAAGTTAAAGGACTTCGGTCAATGGTATACCGTGGTTCACCACTTAAAAACGTCCCCGTTAGCCTTTCCATAGCACTCTCCCATCTCGTTTGGACTAAAGATTGGCATCAGTGGTAGATCCTCGTCATATACTATTTTGATCCGAAATGTGCAGTACAACTAAGCAACATTTTATAAATGTGTGTAATTCCTATGTTACGTTGGATTTTATTACGGCTAGTCATGAAACCGAAGCGGGGCAATGGTGAGCTTGACGAATAATGCCCGGGCTTTTGCGATGTGGTGCGCGATGTGAAGTGACGTTGGGTTACACTTCCCGGCGATTGCCACAGTCTTCGGTGACAAACCGACGCTAAGACTGCAAACTGTATCCATGAACAGAGGATAGCACGTGGCACAGCTCCCAATAAATGGGAGTGATAAAATTAGTAAATATCGCTTGGACTTTATTTCTGAAGAGGTGGTATTTAGCACTAACGAAACAGGCGAAAAATTGAAGCACTAAAACTCGATACTACTGGGATATAGTGCTTATCGTAGCGAAACAATAATAGTACGTTCAAATGACAAGAAAACACCCCCTTCGCAAGACTTCAGCTATTTATTATATAAGGTTTGCAGCCTTGGGATATGGGGTAACTACATAGCTAACGTTTCTATTTCAAGTGCGTTTTTCTTTCTGTTCGAAATTTTGGGTGTTGTTTTTTTATGCTCATTCATGGGTGTAGGGTTGGACTAGGAATTTATGACGGCTATCGGTTATTAAATTGGGACGGGAATCGTCACCGGAAGAAGTGGCGTTCCAAGTGTGACCAGAGTATGCCGGCGGAGCTAGTGGTCGCGTTCTTTTCTTGGCGCGTGCCTGTTGTTTATTAAGCAGTATATTCCGTGTAAAGCTGCGGCGTGACTAACTCGATTTCCTCTGATATTAAGATAGTTAATCAACAAAGCCGTTAATAAATCGTTTACTCGAGGTTAGTAACAAATGTGTAAGGCACAATTCTTTAGCACTGCAACTGAATCAAACCAGTGTTGTTTTCTTGGGGGTAGGGGTTGGATGGGGATTTTTCCTTATGTCGGCTATCGGTATTAAAAAGGGGACGGGATTCGTCACCGAAAGATTGTGTGGTTCGAGGTGTGGCTAGTAGAATGCCGGCGGGCGCTAGTGTAACGCGCGTCTTTTCTTGAGCGATTGTAGTGCCCTATATGTCAAGCGGCGTGATCCTTGCTCGGCTCTATTGCTCGCGTTCCAGATATCGGCAACAGACATGTATAAAGAATGTTTATTATAACGTGATAAAATGTTAAGGCACTACTGTCTCGTATATCACTCGCGGCACTAATTCGATAACCGTATTAGGATACCGTATTATTCTCGGTGCTCGTTTTGAAAAGCCTCGACACTGTTCTTTCGTAGCGTATTTTAGCTCACACAAGCTTCACACTGCTTTTTCAATACGGTTAGTTGAGCGCTTGTAACAAAATGACCGTACTATTCTTTAGTACTAGATTGTTTTTCAGCTCACGTTTGCACTCCACCGGACTCTCTTTGCACAGTCTGACTCTTCGCTATTGCACAGTCTGACTAGCTTGTACACACCTTGGCCACTGATGTTAGTACTATCGACGATACCTATTTATTAGCACACGGAATACATTCTTCGATGTATTGTCGTAAGTCGGGGGTCATGGTCGGCCAGAAAAATTTTCTCATAATTTTTGACCATACTTTCTCGAATCCCAAGTATCCTCCGTACTTTGTTGTGTGGTACATTTCGAATAGTGGTTGTTGGAAATCGGGAGATACCACGATCTGGAATTCCCATGGTTCCGTTTGTTGCGGTCGATCTTTTCTTCGTAGCCTGTACAGGATGTCCTAAAAGATGATGAATTGGTGTTCATGTGCCATAATCCATTTCATTTTACATTCGGGGGTTGTATCCAGGAATTCGTTGTTCTCGATGTAGTGCTTGAACGAGTGGATACATGGGTCTTCGTTTTGTGCTCATACCAATTCGTCTGGTGTCCTTGGAGTTTCCAATCTGAAGTATTGCGTGTACATGTCGGTCTCTGTTATTTCAGGTTCTTCGGGTTCGTCCGGTTGGTCCAATTCTTCCTCCGATTTTATTCTTTCTTCTTGATGTTCGCTTGGTTCCACTCTTTGGTCCGTTTCTACCAGTGGTTCCACTCGGACTTTCTTCCTTGGTCGCTTTTGATGTTGTGATAGGTATATATGGGTTGCTTGGTTTGTTTTTCGTCTTTGAATAGTTCGAGTATACTGTCTTCTTCTTCTGAGGTTTCTTCCATCACCGGTTGGTTTCTTCTTCGCTATCGTTGCAGTGTTATGGCGTTCCTGGTCGATGAGGTCTTTTGTTGTTCTTTACCGCTTGATTACTTTGGTCCGTTCTTTCTTTGACCCTTCTTTTGGCTTTGTGAGTCTTGCGGACCTTTCTTTCCTTGTTTATTCCGATTGTACTTCTTCCTTCCTCTACCGGTTAATAGTACTTTGCCGCTTCCCGTTTCAGTTTGGCTTTCGATATCGGACCACTGACCGTCTTCTCCTTGTGTTAGTTGAACTTGTATCTCTGCTTCGAATATCAAAGATACGTCAAAACGGGTTATTCCTGATCCACCGCTATCGGATACTTTCTGGCTCATTGAGTTTCCTTTTTGTTGGTCTTTCTTGAGTTCTTGTTCTTTTTGTTGCTTCTAACTGGCTTCTTGTATTCTTATTTGGATCACTTGTTGTTGGTTTCCGCTAGTTCTTTTGGTAACCATGGTTTGTACTGGTTCTTTGTTTCTTCACCATCCGATTCCACGCTTTCGGTTCCAGGGACTACTGGTGGTATTGACACGCAATCCGCGTTTTGGTGGTATCGACCCGGTTTGTATACTCGAAGTCGAGAATCTTGTTTGCACGGTCATTTGTTCCAACGGTCTTTTCTTATTAAGGATCTGGACCAATGGTGCATGGTCCGTGATGATTGTCGCATGATTTCCCAATAAGTACGGCCGGAAGTGTTGAACCGCACGAATTACTGCCAGGCATTCTTGTTCCGTTCTCCAGTGCCGGGTTTCTTTATCGCGGTACTTGTTGCTGCCATAGTGGATCACATGTTCGTTTCCCGTTTCGTCTTCTTGCGAATGCTTGATCGCTTGTTGGTGATATCGTAGAGTGGTGCAGGTATTGTTCCATAGTCGGGTACAAATTGTCTTTAGTATCCTGTTAAGCCAAGGAAGCTCTTGAGTTGCGTCACCGTTTTTGTTTTCGAGAAGTTCTGTATCTTCTCGATATTTACAGGGTCCCTTGAAATTCCCTTCTTCGACAGGATATATCCCAGAACTTCGTCTTTCAGGAATTCGCACTTTGATCCTTTTGCTTTGAGGTTCGCTTCGCGGTGACGTAGTATCTGGATGATGTCGTACAAGTGGTCCCAGTATGACGTGGACAATGTTATAATGTCATCAAGGTAGCATAGGCATGATTCCATTAGGACGCAGGCCAAAATCAATTGCATCATTCTTTGAAATATTGCTGGAGCGTTTGTCAGTAAAAACGGCATGACGTTGAATTCGAATAAACCGTAGTGACAAATGAACGCGGTCTTTTCTTTGTCTTGTTCGTTCATCGGGACTTGCCAGTATCCTGACATGAGGTCCAAGGTTGAAAATTACTTCGCTCCGGGCAACACGTCCAACATTTCATTGATTCGTGGTAACGAAAAACTATCACGCTTTGTGATTGAGTTCAACATTCTGTAGTCGGCACAGAATTTTCGATCCATCCTTTTTGCTGGTCAATACGATCAGTGATGCCCACGAACTGTAGGATCTTCTGATCACTCCTTGATCCAACATCTCTTGGACTTGCTTGTTCGCTTGGTTTCGGTCCACGTACGGTAGACGTCGCATTGGTTGTTGTACTGATTTCTCGACCGTAGTTTGGATGTATGTTCCACTTGCGTATTGTTCCCGATGTCGAAGTCCGAATTCGAAAACACGTCTTGGTAGTTGTGGAGTATGGTTGCCAGGTACGCCTTTCCTTCTTCATCGGTAACGGATTTTTCCAAATCGATTTTGGCGGGAAGTTCGATACTGTTCATGTGCTCGATTTGGCGTATCACTTGTTCTTGAAATTATTCGATGTTGAACTGTCGGTGTTCTTTCTTTCTTTCTTGGACTTCGATATCCACAAGTGATATTTGTGGATTCTTTATATGGATTTTACCATTCCATAATTTGATTCCCGGTTTTGCTCTTTTTCCAACTGTAGTCCATTCTGTATTTTCTTGTTCGGTTCTTTACTTCTTTGTGCTTTCTCTTCGTCAACCGCTGTTTTCACGATTGTTTCTTCGAGCTTCCGTACTAGCGGCTGATCTTCAATTATTTCCATCTCGACTGTATTTAGATTGCACACCGGTATCATGATGTTGCCTTCTTCCACTTTGGCGATGCTATACGGTATTGCTAATCCGTTGTTAGTCTTCAACAAGGGTTCCACCACTGCCGTATCACCTTCTTTTATTCCTTCTGGGATCTTCACTTCAATAAATTTCGCTGACCATGGTGGGACACTTGTCTATATGAACACTTGCAGATTTCGATGTGATGGTCATCTTCTTGACTGATCGATCCCATTTCGTTGGTCTTCCAACAGTGAGGTAGCGGTTGACCATCCGTTTTGATCCGTAGCTGTTGGTAATCCATCACCAGTTCGAACGCTGCCAGAAAATCATGTCCATATATCGCGATTTTTGAGAAATTGTTGATTACGATAAACCGGATTTTCCGTACTATCTTTTCGAGGTGGACTTGTACGAAGAAGTATCCTACCGCCCTTTGTCTTAGATCCCCGTTGAATCCAACTGTGCACAATGCGGTTTCTTTGAGTGGTAGGTGCTTAAAATATTTTTCTTAATGTTCGTCACTCATGATCGTGATTTGTGATGCGGTATCAACTAGGCCTCGAAGTTTCTTGGTTCCTTCCAGGTACGCATCAATGTAGTATCTTGACAGGACTGTTAAGTCCCTACACAGTTCGTGTTCTTTCGCTTGATCCACTTGGTTCACTTCTACCAACGTTTCTTTTTTTTCGTCCGCGGATATATCTTCGATCTTAAATTCATTTTCAGCATTCTTTTTTCTTTCCACGCCGCTCGATTTTGATAGTCGATCGTTCACCATATTTGGTTGGTTTGATTGGTTCGGTCTGCTTGGTAGTATTCGATATTGATTTTGAGTCTGTTGTTGGCTTCCCGTTCTGTCTTCTCTTGTACATTGTCCCGTGTTTCTTGAAGTGCATTGCTCTGTTCTATGGCCCAGTCTTGCGCATTGTTACACCATGGTGGTGTTTGATTCATCACCGTTTGTCGGTTCTGTTGCCGTTGGTTTGCCATCGGTGCTGGCATTCTTTGTTGTTGTTGCCATTTCATTTGTGGTTGCACTGTTTGTTGCGGTACTTGCATCGGTTGCATCGTTTCCAGTATCGGTTGTTGCATTCCCATTTGTACATAGCATGGTTTATCGCTTGCTGATAATTCACGCCGGTTTGATTGACATCATCGGTATCGATGTCGCCCACGGTTGCACAGCCTGTAGTTGCGGTTGACGTACTTGAATCGGTTGCCTATTCCACCGTTGCGATCTTTGTACTCCCGGTCGCCATATCCATTGACCCATACATGGTCCCGTTTGATTGACATTTGGTTGACTCGGTCAGTTCGATTGGATAGCTCTATATCTGGGTCGTTGGTCGATTTACTCCAATGATTGAGTCATTTGTTGGTCGAGGTTCTCCACCGCTTCGGCTTTCTCCGTCAACGTTGCGAAGGTTTCTTCCTTTGTCACGCATAGTCGGTTTCGGGTTTTGTTTTTTAACCCGGCGTTCAATGCGGACTTCCTCCGCGATTGATTCAGGTATGTCTTTTGAGGTCAGATGTCTTGCTGCATAGACCCGTAGCCCATCAATGTAGTCTGTGACCGTTCCCTTTTGCCGTAGACTTCTGGGGTTATTTTAGAGAGGGGAAGGGGCAACCCCAAGGATCGGCTCCCCCCTCCCGGCGAGCCCCCCCTAGACACCGACCCCTACTTTTTCGCAAAACGACCCCTTAAAATTTACGTTTTTTCAAAAAATTGACCCCTTAAGGAGTCACTAGAAAATTTCTAACTCATCGTAGGCTAAACGATCAATTATTTGGTCACCAAACCTAAAATATGCATGTATACTATATATTATGGCCAAAAACTGAAAAAAACCAGCGCCACAGAGGTATGTTGGGACACCTGAAAGAAAAAATGTATCAATTTTCTTTAAAATTACTGACCCTTAAGGGGTCATGACCCCTAGTTTCCGAAATGACCCCTTAGGGGTCAGTAAATTTTTCCGTTTACTGACCGCTATCTGGGAGGGCCTCAAATAACCCCGGGACTTTGCAACTTGTTCATATGATTCGTCAACGTCTTTGACACGTCGAATCTTTATTTGAACTTCTTGACTAATTCGTTGTCGTTGTTGAGTTCTTTATCCTTCTCGAGGGTCAAGACTTCCAAGTATTCTTCCGCCTTTCCGCACATCTTGGCTTTCAGGACCCGCAACTTCTCTTGTTCTTCATCAATTCCGTCTTGGGCCAACGCTTTTTCGAGTTCTTGGTGAAATTTCTCGAAGCTGTTGTCGCCTTGACACGATTGCAGGTCTCGCTTTCCATCTTGACCATGATCGCTTGACAAATTGATTGTTGCGTCGTGTTCGGTACTTGCAGCGTTTATTTGGCCACTACTTTGGTCAATACTTCGATAAACTGTTGATTCATTATCATTAAATTGTTGATTTGATTCGTTGTTGTTTCCTGCAGTTGATGTAGTTGACATATATACGGTGTTGCCGGTGCTAATGGTACTCCTGGATTAACCATCGAATTGCTTCCCGCGACTGCGACTTGATTGTACTGCGGTACCATAGGCGTCGCACCGTAATATCTATACGCGCCGTTTTGTATTGCACCGATTATAGTTGGTTGCACTTGATTCCATGTGCTCAGCAGTTGAAACGTCCCGCTATTCGTCGTCACGTAAGGGGTTTGCGCTTGGTTGTATCCATTTCCGCTTTGGGTTGCACCGAAATTCGTTGCTGCACTCGGGAACTGTAGTTGGTTTCATGTGTTCACGGATTGCACCGGTTCGTTCTTGGATTGCAACGAATTGTTCGTAGTTTGTGTCAGGTTTGTCATTGTTTATTTTGAATAGGTTTGGTTCTTTACTTGCACCGTTTCGGTCATAGTTTGTTTCGCGTTGATCTTGGTTCACGTTGAATCGTATTCGATTTGCACCAATTTCGTCATTGTTTTCACTGTATCGATCATAATGCGTATTGATTTGATCACGGTTTGCATCGGGTCGTGTTTGAATTGCATCAAATTGATCGTTGGCTGCACCGAATGGATCGTAATTTGTTTGAGCTTGACCTCGGTTTGTATGGAGTCGCATGGATTTGTACCAAATCGTTAAGTGGTTGCACCGAAATAATCGTAGTTTGCGGTAGATTGGTCTCGATTTGCGTTGGACCGCTTTTGACTTGCACCGCCTGCACCGAATAGCATTCGATATTCACACATTGTGGTATTCTTTTTATCGTTTTTGCTCGGTTGTTGTTGCTGCTCGTAGACCTCGACTGTGCTTTTTATTGCTTCTTGGTCGTTGACCGTAATTGTTATCGGGTATTCTTGCTCCGATTTTTTGTCGTTGTTCGGCACCGTCCATACTTGACCTCGAATGAACGGTCTTCGTTGATTTACGTCGCCTTGCCACATTTCGATTCCTTCATCCTTATCGGCATTTTGTGATTCTTTTCTTGGTTGTGCCGCTGGAATCTCCGATTCGTTTTGGTCGAAGCTTTGGCATAATTGTTGCAGTTCTTTGGTCAAACTTGCATGATTCTTTATAAAATGAAACTGCCTTTCTTTTTGTTGTTGAAGTAATTGCATCATTTTTCGGGTTTCTCTTTCACGTTATTGTTGTGAAAAGTTCGTCGATGCTCGTTTCTTCTTGAAACGTTTCGGTGTACGTTCCTTGTAAGTTTCTTCCGTTTGCTTGTTGTTGGGTTTCTGGCTCGATTGTACTTGAGTTCCTTTTGAGACTTCTTGAGTTGTTTCTTTTGGTACTTCCATTGTGCTCTGATTTTGTCACCGTTGGTTTTCCCTTTTCACCGCTCTTTTCTTCCATCGTCGATTCTCTCGGGATTGCTGTACTAGGCGGCGTTTAGTATTTTAAAATTTAAACAGGCTTGGGTAAAAACGTACTGGTTATGTGGACTACTACTTCCTGATACAATATAAATAATCCTTAATTTGGCTTCTGCCTTATTTAGGGCTAAAGGTGGTTGGTTATTGGGTTTTCGAAAAATACGGACCACTTATATTTTGTTTTTAGGCTCCCACTTTTACACAACATCGTGGTCAGCGTGTTATTTTGTGTTGTTTTCTTGGGGGTAGGGGTTGGATGGGGATTTTTCCTTACGTCGGCTTATCGGTATTAAAAAGGCGACGGGATTCGTCACCGAAAGATTGTGTGATTCGAGGTGTGGCCAGTAGAATGCCGGCGGGACGCTAGTGTGGCGCGCTTCTTTCTTTTCGTGAGCGATCCTAATTCCAATATGTCTCGAAGCGGCGTGATCTTTGCTCGCGCTCGAGATAATCGGCACCGACACGTACGTATAAGGAATGTTTATTATAACGTGATAAATTATTAAGGCACTACTATCTCGTAGATCACTCGCGGCACTAATCCGACAATTAAGCGGAGCGAACAGAAGCGTTTTTGTTTCGTCGGAGGGGGAAAATTCGGCACTGTCTGTCCGTCCGTCTGTTGAACTCCTCAATAACTACTGGGCCGATTTTAAAAAAACTTTTTTGTTTGAGAGATCTAATATTGGACATGTGCAAGACATACAGATTTTGTTAAAATTTGCTTTAGTTAATAATTACCTAATTAGTTAAGCGTGCTAGCCTATTTTTAAATTGCATATTTTTCAATAAAGAATAAGTGTAAAGCTGTTATTTTGGCGTATATACTACATCTCGCCTTGATGATTGTGAATTTGGTGCTTATTTACTATTCGATGAAGTTAAAATGCTAATTACTTAGTTAATTAGCTAATTACTAATTAATTGTTAATTAGCTAATTATTTGAAAATTTTCAAACTGCTCATAAATTAAAAATAAATTGCACCCGGGGGTTTTCTGTGTCGCTAATCACGAATATGACATTTCTAAAGCTCTAAAACCTGGCTGTATATGCTAATTAGTTGGTTAATTAACTCGCTAATTAGGTAATTTTAAGCAAATTTTCAAATTAATTCAAAATTGCTAATTTGTTGCGCTCGGGGTTTTCGATGTTGCTGATTATGAGTATGTGGCTTTTACAACTCTATGATTTTATTATGGGTGCCAATTAGGTAATTAATTAGCTAATTAGTTGATGTCACTAATTAGCTAATTTCTTTTAGCTAGCGAATTTTTCGTATGGTGGATTTGACATCAATTGCCTTAAACGGGATACTTATTCTAAATTAATCAAATAGTTGAATCACATATACACACAAATAAGATATCAAATACTCTGCCTGTTGCTCCGCTCACTTTTTGTAATTTATTACGTTTACTAGTCGTATTAGGATACCGTACTATTCTCGGTGCTCGTTTTGAAAAGCCTCGGCACTGTTCTTTCGTACCGTATTTTAGTTCGCACTGATTTTTCAATACGGTTAGTTGAGCGCTCGTAATCAAAATGACCGTACTATTCTTTAGTACTAGACTGTTTTCAGCTCACGTTTGCACTCCACCGGACTCTCTCGCGGAGTCTGACTCTTCGCTATTGCACAGTCTGACTTTAGCTTGTACACCTTGGCCACTGATGTCAGTACTCTCGACGATCTCTATTTATTACTTTAGTCCTTAGGTTAAGTTAAAGCTACCTAGTATTTGACCTAGTCCTTAACCCTAAGTTATAACAACTAGTATTTAAGGGTTATATTGGAGCGATAGTAGTTAAGATTTATGTTATCTGTTACTTTATCAAAGGCTTTGTGGGTTGACACAACACACTACCGAACGGCTAGTGCACCATGCGATTATATATATAATTACCTTAACCTAGGCCTTAGAATTACGCTAAGAGTGACAGTTATTTTAAACAGGCCGACACCGAACTATTACTAATTAAATTAATAATGGGATTAGGGTTACTTATTTGTACCGCTGTCCTTACGTGCTCAATTACTTCACACCTTTCCGCACTCTGCTCTATCATTGACCAGGAAAAATAATACTGCGCATTCTTTGCGCTCTAAGTGTCAATAACAATGTAAACCTACGCGCAACCGGAAACCCGACTATACTTGACTTGACTTAAAGCTTAGCGGCGATATGGCATAGTTGCAGATCCCACTGTAGCTGCCAACATTTCATCACGACAAAGTCCTCGCCACTGCTGTCGATGTTGTGCGGCCTCCTTTGCATCGTTGATATTAGCATGTGCCTTTGTGAGAAACAGCGTCCCCATCAGGTCTTGTAGAACTTGGCTGCTCCACGTTTTCTTGGGGGCATCCCGAGGCATTTTCCAGTCTGTTGGTTGGTTGGCAAACAGCAGCCGTTTCGGTAGTCGCATTTCGTCCATTCTACTGACGTGTCCAAACCAACGTAGGCGATGCGTTCGCACGGCTTGGGATATGGCTGGTTGGTTGCAACATCGTCTTCGGATTTCGTCATTTCGAATTCGATCCAGAAGTGAAACGCCGAGTATAGTGCGTAAACACCTCATCTGGAATGCTTCTAGCGTCTTAATATCGCTACCTAGCATTGTCCAGCTTTCGCACGAGTATAGAAGGGTTGGTATTACGATGGCGTTGTATATTCGCATTTTAGTTGCGACCGATACCCGATTTTTATTGCGACTATAGGCGCTTCCTTGCAATTTAATAACTGATAAAGGGCCGAGTGTAGGCGCCTTTCCAAAGATATAAACCAAGTAATCGAAGGACCGAGTATAAGCTCCTTCCAATAATATCACAACAACTAGAAATAGTTATGCGCAATTCTTTGAAATACTCTAAATAAAATTTATAAATTTTGAAAACTAAAAACCCAGGGAGCCATATAATAATATATATATTTTGTGCAAAGAAGAAGAAAAATTTGGGATTTTAACCCGGAAACCCCTTGGTAGCCTACTAAACCCCCTACAACTATTAGCACCTGTATTTTTGACGTTTGATGCATCTTTCTCACTCTAATATTTTTGGTCTATTCTTTTTGACTACGCCATTGGTTTTTGTTGACCAATTTGTTGCTTCTAGTTCAACCTAACTCAGGTGTTTGAGCGAAGTATTATTCTAAGTAGTTATCTAAGTTAGCGTTAGGTTAATAACTAGTTTTTTTCTTCTTGTGAGGTCCGTACATATTGTCTCCGGACGACTGACCCCGTTCGTTTATATGATTATCTTAACCTCATTCTTAGATTTACGCTAATACATTCCTTAAAACCAACAGTATCTGGACGGGTTGCTGATAAATATTACTACTTTAAATAACGCTTTGTGCGTTGGTACGTATGGTCCTCGAACGGCTGATCCCGTACGTTTATTTAATTACCTTAGCCTAATGTCTTAGAATTGCGCTAATTACGTGCCAGTTATATTAATGTGCCCGTCTCCGGACGGCTGAAGAACCCGCTATAACTAGTTAGTAGCGGCGACTAATCTGTAGTTTCCCTACATATCTCCGGGCCGGCCCGGCCGCGCCGGACAACTGGCGGAACCGGCGTTTAGAGGAAAATTGTTCCAATAAGTTGGTCACTATCGACACGAATTCGCTCACGGTATACTCACTCAACTTCCTTCCCAATTAAACTATTCGGGAATTGCTCAGGACTAGGGGTTATTCGCTTTGGAGCCACTATGGGAGAACCGTTATAGTTTAGTGAAAGCTCGTGCTCAACTGTACCACTCTAAGCTCGTTATTCTTTTTACAAGGAATAATAATATTACTGTTTTATAGTTAGTTAAATTTTAAAGAAACCTATTTGTATAGTTTTTAAGTCAATGTTAATTCTTTGATCAAAGTCACGAGGGTTAATTGTACTATTCGAAAGTTCCACAAACACTAAAAGCCAGTATAACTCTTCCCAAAACAATCGTCAATTAGACGTAACCTTCTCTAAGCAATCCCCGTAAACCATGAAATAAGCCGGAAAACTACTGGAACACCATAAACCATACTGTCATTCTATAACAAACACAGATACTTCGATGCTATTAGCTAAGTCGCCTTGCGTTAATTTATAAAAACAAAAATGAAATTTTATTAATTCCAGCAGGAATGTAATTCTTTACGTAACAGCTGGAAATCAAAAAAATTAGCGGAGGCGTAATTAAATTCGAGAAGTAAGATCGATTCGGTCGTTAAACATGTCGCTGACAAACCTGAGACTGAAAACAAAAACACAACTAACATTATGTTAGATAATAAACTAAATTAACCCTAATTAGGCAAATTAGCATTAAACGAAAACAAAAGGAAACGGAAAAGAAAAGAAACAAAGTGGAAGCAGGGATATAATAAAGAAATTGGTGACAAGCCCGGGGTTTTTAGGAATTTTTAGGGTTTTGGGGTGGGTTTGGACCGGGAACCCCCTAGTAGCCTAGTGGATGTCCAACAAGTGTCATAAACGTCGGGGGTCCGGTCGGCTATTAGACCATGATTGGGTTCAAATGTCTTCAAAAACTCCAAAATTGGGTTTTTACCCTTTTTCATCTATTCATCGGCCCCTAACTTTTTGGTTCTTAAAAGTTTAAAATTTTATTATTTTCCTAACTCCATTTGCATATTTTGGTATTGTTTTTCTTATTAGCTAGGCCTTAGTTTAGTTGTCTTAGTTTTAGTTAGATCAGTTTTGATTTGCACGGACGGGAAGTGATCGGTTGTCACGGCGACAGTTGTTTATATTATTTGCCTTTTATTGTTTTGTTTTTTCAAATAGGTTACCTGGCTGGTGGTTACGTCAGCATATGTATAGTAATAGCGGTGGTTCTGATTGTGGTTTAGAGATTTGAAGATTGGATTGGTTCTCGAATTGATAGCGAGCTTAGGATATTTTGGCTTGATTTATCACGGTTTCGAGCGCTTGGAATTATTTCTGACGCAAAGAATTGCGTTGTGGATTTAATTTGGACTTTCTGGCTTTATTTATGGTTCTCTGTTGTGGATTGAAAGAACGGAGCTACTAAAGAAGGAATCTGCACACATAAGTAACCGTATTCCCAATTATTAATTAAATTAGCAAAAGCATTTCCCAACCAAAACCGGAGGCGAGAAATGGCAATAATTTAATAAGAGTGATAGCATATCAACTTTAATATGGTTAGCAATATTTAAAAATTCGACCTGTGTGTTGAGTGAGTAAACCAGGGCGAGAGTATAGGTGGGTTCTGGATATAGTCGTACTACTTGTGAAGTCAGGCAGCCAGCCGGAGTCGACGGAGCAAGTAGTTTTATTCTTGAGTAGACCAGGCGAGGAATCGATCACCCTCTCCAGTCGCCGTTAGATCCCACTTACTATTCTTGGCCAGCCAGCTGGGGCCACGGATCTCCCTGTGCGAGCAACCTGCCGGAGCTCGTACAGAGTAAGAGACTTCATCTGGACAGTAGTCGACCGCTACCGTACAGTTTTAGCAACGTAGTCAGCCAGCCGGGGTCGGCTTGTTTAACATAACCGGCAATTACTTGAGTAAATCTAAGGCGTAGTTTAACGTGGTCAAATACTCACACGATGCGTCAACCAGCCGGGGTCGTGCTGTGTCAACCCACAAGGGCTGTACTAAAGTAACAGATATCCTAACCTTAAACCACTATCGCTCAAGTCATACCTATTAAACACTAGTTGTAATAACATAAACTTAAGACCTTAGGCCCAAGGTACATTTTTACTCTTAATTAATCTTAAAACTAGCAGGAATAGGGATACCCGAGTGGAAATTAAACGAGTGGCCTAGTTGCAATAAAATAGAGAACTAAAATTTTGCAACCATACTGGAGAAGCTTTAGCGTAATCTAAAAACTGGGCTCTGCATTCGCTGAAAATCTTGCCAGGGGACATGAACCAGGGGCCCCCTGGTTCCGAACCGGGGGCTCGCCCGCTTTTGCCAGGAGCATTTTGCCAACAGAAAAACGGCTTTCATAGATAAAAAAGCGATTTTGAAGCAAATTGTGACAAAATTTGCGAAATTTTTGGTTTCAGAACGGAATTTTAGTTCAAATTTTGATCAAGTTTTTTGTACTTTCGACCGATTGGAAACTAAAAAATTTTCAGAGGCGATGAACCGGGGTAGCCTAAAATTTCGCCAGGAGGCATAAACCGGGGGAATCGAAAAATGCCAGCTGCTACCCCCAATTTGGAGAGCCCAGAAAAATACCGGTACTAAAGCATAGTGCCGCGAGCTCAGTCTACGGATATAAAATATTACGTGCCTTAACAATTTAACTTGTTTTGTAATAAACATTCCTTATAAGTGTTTGTTGCCTAAATTTCTAAAGCAAGAGTGTCTAGAGCAACTTAACGCCGTAATGCGAAATATAGAGTACAATTACCGATTACGATCGAAACGTCTCACCGGCATACTGCTGGCCACACCCCATTTAATATCCGATAGCCGTCATAAGGAAAGATATTATCCAGCCCCTACCCCTTTGGAACTTTTAAAATAAATCACAGTGACCACGATTTCGTGTAAAAGTGGGACAAATTGTTAATAAAACAAAGTGGCCAGATTGCGGAACCCAAAAATCAACCCACCAGACCTAAATAAGGCCAAGCCAAAATTGAAATTAATGTTGTACTAGGAATTATTAGACCTCATAATTTTATATATTCACCGCCGAAGTATTGATACGAAAGCTAAAATATTCATCAGCAACATATCGTGGTCGTTGGCAACTGGAATACTCCTAAATCTAAACTTTGCATTCATAGTTTGTACCGGTCTTTGCAATGTTGACTTGTGTTTTTACCATGATGAAAATTATTTCGTTACATCTGGGTGTCTAATGTGCACAATTTCATGCAGCATTTCAGTTTTATTTGTAAATTACATAAATAATCATTCACTTTGCTCCTGCTGCAGTTAGTTTTAAAGTTAACAATTAATTTATCAACTTGTAAACATGACGTCAGTTCGTTCTGGATGGCCGAAAGGAGGATCGCAAGTTGTGACTTCAGGGGTACCAAAATATGGCATTAACAGCAGTGGTCGTCCTCGGTCGCCGCTGCCTTTGACTCTAAATCGGTCTATTAATTTATATTCTCTGACTAACTACACATTCGGTACCAAGGACGCAATTTTTGAAAAAGATCATTCTGTTCAAGAACGTTTTAGTCGCATGCGCGAAGAATACGATAAATTGGGCATGCGTCGATCAGTTGAAGGCGTTTTATTGGTTCATTCATGTGGTTTGCCGCACGTGTTGTTACTTCAGTTAGGTACTACGTTTTTCAAATTGCCTGGTGGTGAATTGAATGCTGGCGAAGACGAGGTTAATTTTGTTCATCTGTAGAACATAATTATTTTTATTTTGTAATTGTGTATATAACTGATATTGTTCAATAGACCATCATCGTCATCAGTAAGTTAGTATGTGGTAATATTTAATTAAAACCGGAACAGTAATATAGAACAAATTAATATATAAAAAACGAAGTATTGCCTGATGTTAATGAACACTTAGTTCGTGAAAATGAGCAGCGGCTTCAGAGTGGATAAATCATTGAGTTTTGGGTTTTGGTGGCGAATGATAATATTTTCCAAATTTCTGAGAAGTAGTAGTGATCTACGTTCATTATTTTGGATTTGGGCGATCACCGAAAAATCTTCCGGGCTAGCTGAGTTGTTGCATTCATTATTGTGTTGGAATACAGCCGAATTGGCAATTTGTGCGTTTTTAAGCGCTTTGCCTGTTCTAACTGAAATACCTAAATGTTCAGAAATCCTAGTCGTGAGATGTCGGCGCGAGCTGACGATGTAGTCCGCTTCACAAGCGGAACATGAAAATTTGTACACGACGCAGGACTTAAGAACATCTGGTAAACAGTCTTTGGATGAAAATGAATGTTTGATTCCTTTGGCTTTTTCCAAGACTATGCGGATGTTGGTATTTGGGAAAGCATTTTTTAGTAAAGACGAGATGCGTTTCGTAAATGAAATAAGTTACGAAAACGCATTTCGTCTTTACTAAAAAATGCTTTCCCAGATACCAACATCCGCATAGTCTTTGAAACGGGCAAAAGAATCAAACATTCATTTACATCTAAAGACCGTTCACCAGGTGTTCATAAGTCCTGTATCGTTTACAAATTTTCATGTTCCGCTTGTGAAGCGGACTACATCGGCAGCTCGCGCCGACATCTCACGACTAGGATTTCTGAACATTTAGGTATTTCGGCTAGAACAGGCAAAGCGCTTATAAACGCACAAATTGCCAATTCGGCTGTATTCCAACACAATAATGAATGCAACAACTCAGCTAGCCCGGAAGATTTTTCGGTGATAGCCCAAATCCAAAATAATGAACGTAGCTCACTACTACTGCTCAGAAATTTGGAAAATATTATCATTCGCCACCAAAACCCAAAACTCAATGATTTATCCGCCCTGAAACCGCTGCTCATTTTCACGAACTAAGGGTTCATTAACATCAGGCAATACTTCGTTTTTTATATATTAATTTGTTCTATATATATCAGGGAGTAACCGGAATTCCGGTTCCGGCGAAAATCGTGTTTCGGTTGCGGTTCCGGCAAAGGGCAAAAACCATACCGGAACCGGAATTCCGGTTTAAAAAGTTTATTTGATATTTTCCACGTTTTTACTCCATCTGTGAACCAAACATATGTAATATATATTATACAATGATCAAGCTCCAATACAACCAAGCAAAAGAAAAGATTAACTAAGCAATTTGCCGTTTGAAACGTAAGTAGAGCACATAATTTCAGTAGGAATTTTTCATAATAACCTGCAGAAGTTTGTTAACAAATCAAAGCCAGGTCGTTGCTTGTAGCAGCTATTTTACACATCCAGAAGGCTGTGCGGTACGTTTCAATTAAACCGGTCCAATTCGGTAACAGAGTATGGCTAACACAGAAGTACTTAGGGTATGCTTGGCTAACATAAATTGCTTCAAGAACCCGCCAATGCGCTTGTAAACTTGGTAAATCAGTCTAAATTGAAGCAAACTAACGTTATCTGCAACGCAGCTAGAAACTGCTTTCTTGGCAAAGAACTGTATGTATTGAAACTGTGCGAGCAGCATCACAGTGTGTCTCATTTATAACATTCTGATTAGAAAGATATCATCATTATCATCTAACTTACGGGCACTGTTTGTCCAACGCCAGCCTAAACAGTGTACCTGATCAGAAAATTACCTTCTATCTATTATTTTCTCTTAGAACCATATAAACCAATAATTTCAAGTTTCCTACAGAAGAACATGTAACAAACGTATGTGTAGTAAAGGAAGGCGACTGGAGACAAAACGAAAGTGTATTCTACGCTCTAAGCTTTGTAAGCATATTCGATTTCACGCAGTATACGCAATGGTGTATAGTGGAAGGCATTTTTTGCTCTGGGTGTCCAAAAATCGACATATTTGATCGATAAATAAACATTATTAGCTTCCTCAGTCTCTTTAAAGTTTCAGAAAGGCAATAATACCATCGCAAAACATCAAGTTTAATGTAAAAGTTATTTTTAATGCATTTGAAATCCACTGTACCTTCACTTCTTCCTTCATCTGTTTTACTATATATAAATTTCGAAGACCAAGTTCCGGATCCGGTTTAAATGGACGGTTCCGGTTGCTGGTTCCGGTTCCGGCACATTTTGGTTCCGGTTATTCCCTGATATATATATATACCTCTACTATGAGGTGATATTTCAGCAATCTGTATTTACTCTGGCATCTCTAAACCATGCCTCTTGGGTAATTTTGGTTCTGCCAGGTCGAAGTCGGGCGCTCAGGTATTTTGAATTGACACGTCTTGATAAGCGTCGTGGCAGTTCGATATGACATGTATAACTGCATATTTATCCTGTTCTTGACACATGAGTAAAATACTATAGCTTTCAACTGTTACAACTGTGCCTCTTGGTTAATTTTGGTTCTGCCAGGTTGACGTCGGGCGCTCAGGTATTTTGAATTGACGCGTCCTGGTAAGTTTCGTGGCAGTCCGATATGACTTGTATAACTGCATATTTATCGTATTCTTGACACACACATGAGCAAAATATTCCAGCTTTCAACTACTGCAACTGCGCTGGCTTCTCTAAATTATCAAATTATATATGGGTAGATCTAGCAAATCACCTGAATTCGGATGTAATGAAAAGAAAATACCTGGAGCGATTACCCCAGTTAATCTGAGCTTCTCTAATTGACCTGGGGAACCATAAATTACTGGAAATGCCAGAAAATAATTGACGTGTTGCAATTTGTGCCAATATTTAAGGAAGAATGTTGGTGAATTTTAGCACTCCAGGGAAAAAATGAAAGATTTTCATCCGAAGTAGGGAAAATTGCATATTTTACACTGCCAGGAAAAATCATAAAATTTACATGAAGTTCTGAAGGCATGAACTCGGAAGGTCAAAGCTACCACGGTGAATGAACTGTGGAATGTGGGGGAGGTCGAAATACGGGGTCCGCTGAGGTAAGTCAGCCACCGAGGATTGTTGAAACGAAGCTAGCGTAGTTTCCACTCAGGGAACGAGGTTAAAATCGTGAAAATTTCTTTCTTTTTGTCAGTCCCAGGCAATCATAACTCATTTTCGGATGGACGGATTTAGACTATTTTTTGCCTGAGCAAAAGTGACGACGATATGCCCTTTAGTTGAACGCGAATATCTCCTTCCTATATTCCGTATCAGAGCGGCAAATAACAGGTTTAAGGTTTATTTGCCAAATCTGGCCATACGAATACCAGAGATTCGCAACCCATATCTCGCGACACAGGCATCTTAACGAAAAATGGAGACGACCTTAATGCAAAATCTGCTTATCGAGATCTACAAGTTTTATAACCAAGACATTTTTGTAGGACCATTCTCTGTGCCGCTGTGTGTCCTAATATGGTTCGTCGACCCTTTGCAAGAAATAATATCGAATTTCCAAATTTCGCCGTGTTATTGCTTGTTTTTACGTTGCAATAAGTACCTATTAAGCTATCAAGCACGCTGAATGCGATAGTTTTGCCATTTAGAGGCCAAGTTGCATACATATCTTTTCTTAGCTTTTCAACTTTTAAAGGTCGACGAACTCGATTTCCAAAATGTAGTGTGCTTTCATTTATCTAATTATATATTGCGTGCGGGGCATCAAGAATTGTCTATATAGGTTTTCGGGTAAGCTGAATACAATGATTTGATTATCTAAAGTCCAGCTTGTATATTTCATGTCTTTTCATTGGTTTCAATGGGATCGGGATCAATCAACACGATTTCCAAGATGTCTGTCTTCAGTTGTATGCGTATTCCGTACATGTACTCAGTAAATATTTATATAGGTTTTTCGCTAGGCTGGATACGATGATTTGGTTATATAGAGTTCAGCACGATTAATTGATGGCTTTTCAGACTTTTTCATTTGGTTTAGGGTCAATGAACCCGATTTAAAATAATATAGTCGGTCTTCAAATAGTTTAGTGCATGGCATCATATAGTCTATTTAGAGGTTATTCGGTATGCTGAACACAATGATTTGGTTATATATATATGTAGAGTCCAGCTTGCGTATTTCATGCATTTTCGATGGGTATAGAGTCAATGAACCCGATTTTCAGAATATAGTCTGTCTTCAGTTGTTTGGTTTCGTATTGCGTGTATGCCATCGAGAATTTTCTATATAGGTTTTTGTGTAGGTTGAATACGATAGCTTGGTTGTCTAGAGACCAACACTAATACTTGATGCGTCGTCAGTTGTTTTTGATGGGTTTATGGTCCACGAGGTTTTAGGATTTTCAATAACTCCCACATCGCGCTTGCGGGGTGCAGTTTGACCCATGTTAAGCTTCGCAAATTGCTGCAAAGCTGTCAGTCTTAATAGTTTCTAACTGGTTTTATCGACAAGGTGCTAATTTCTGGGTATTGAATATGTAATTTCATATTGCGTATATGTCATCAAGAATTTTCTATATAGGTTTTTCTGTAGGTCGAATACGATAGCTTGGTTGTCTAGAGACCAACACTAATACTTGATGCGTTGTCAGTTGTTTTCGATGGGTTTATGGTCGACGAGGCTTTAGGATTTTCAATAACTCCCACATCGCGCTCGCGGGGTGCAGTTTGACCCATGTTAAGCTTCGCAAATTGCTGCAAAGTTGTCAGTCTTAACAGTTTCTAACTTGTTTTATCGACAAGGTGCTAATTTCTGGGCATTGAATATGTTATTTAGAGAGACGTGCACAGTTATACTGAGAATTGAATTGCAAAACGAGCTATCGAATATCAGCCACGTTGCTTGAATAGTTGAGAAGATTATTCCGATTATTTTGATCGCAATTCGCAAGTGCATAAAACATGACTTGTTCTACAAAATCAGACCAAAAACACATATAGTCGAGCGAAGAGATTTACTATTTGCGTGTATTTTTAGTCCCAAGAGCCCATTGAAGAACTCTTTTTGGCCTAACTGCAGTGTAACTAAATAGCAGTATGAACACCATTTGCAGTTACTTGCCATTAGAGAATGCATTGGTCCACAAATTGAGATGGAAAACGCCTAGCACGGGCTGTTGCATAGGTATTTACATTATCGTGTATATTGGGTTTCATGTGTCCAATTTTGAGCCCGTTTTGACACAACTCTTGCATCCTACGAGAACCGCATAGCAAAGGACTAGAAGCTTATTTTATCAACAAAATGAAGCCAATTTGACTCAGATACACGGGTTGTCGAGTTACCATAAGTAACGTATTTTTTGGCTCCTTAGGGACTCGACACGAAGCACTTTGGTCCGTTTTTTGGATGGAAGATATTGGAATCCGGCTTAGCGTCTACTAATCTGAATAAATAGAGATTCCAAACTTTCAAATAAATGAGCTATTGCGCCAGTCAATCCGCCCAGCTAAGTTATGCGTATTACCCCAAAAAACTCAGAAACATACAACGTCGAAATCTGCTATTCTGGACAGTAAGAATTTTTCGCTACTTCGTTTCATTCACTGCTCTGATTTCAACATAGGTAATTGAACAGGCAATTTTTAAGCAAAAAACTTTTAAAAGCTGATGAGCGTGATCCATGATACATATATACAATTATTAGCTGATATAATATTTCAACGTTTGTCCACAACAACAATTATTATAGGTTGAAGGTCTGAAAAGGCTCATGTCAGATACGCTGGGCCGACAAGACGGTGTTAAACAAGATTGGGTAATTGAGGACACGATTGGCAATTGGTGGCGACCAAACTTCGAACCTCCCAGATATCCGTATATTCCTGCCCATATAACAAAACCTAAAGTAAGAAGTTATTATTTAACATAATTATTATTTTAGCAGCGTATTGTGCACAATTTTGTGTTTGATCTAATGCTTATCTGTGTCGTCATTTTTCTGCTTAACAAAAACTGGCCGACTAATCACTGTTTCATTTGGACTATAACTGGGTACGCCGACATTTTACGTTCTGCATGTATACATTCATAGACAAAATTCAATGCAAACACCATAACACGAAATTGCACCTGGACACGGAGGACGCAATTTCGTCTGAATGCGTGCGGACGCTCTTTGGTCTGGATGGAGACGGACACGATTTGATCTGGACGCGTACGGACGCAATTTCGTCTGGACGCGCACGAACGCAATTTCGTCCGGATGCGCACGGATGCAATTTCGTCCGGACGCGAACGGATGCAATTTCGTCTAGATGCGACCTGACGTAATTTCGTCCGGAGACGGACGGACGCTACTGCGTCCATCTTTTACGCACTTACTTTTGTTTGTGGCTGCTGCTCTTCCGAAATTAAGATCACACTGTCATATCGTGACACAGATGTACACATTCTTTGTCGGATATGCCATTTTCGACCTATAAGCCGTTGATTAAAAACGATATGAAAAATGGAAGTCTTTAAAATTTTGGCAAAGTGATTGTCCTGAGTGTTATATGTAAGCGATGGCTTATATATATATTAAAGGTGTTGCTAGTATTGTTTGCAGTCAGCATGGTCTAATTTCATACTCTTCTGGGACACTGCAGAAGGTGGACAACCCTACATCTTGGCATTATAAACGTTCGTCTGTCAGAAAAGTTTCATTTATTATTTAGTTGTACATAGAAGGATAACATAGTGCTATAGAAGAAGAATGAATTTATAGGCTTTATTAATGGTTATATTTGCGCTATATCAAGAGTATCGTTGTATCTTTCATGCCCTTCCAACTTAATGGTGCCTCCAGTGTGGAATATTATAGCCGTTAAAACACTAAAGTTGTTTAATTGTATAAAAAGATTTCATTTTTATATTTATTGCATTTTTTAATTTGAGGTCTGGTTCCGGGGTCAGAGGTCAAAATCAGGGTTTTTTTACCCTAATTTAGCACTCTTCACGGAAGCAAGGTTCTGTTTTCTCTGGTTGGTTTTGTTTCATAGTAAAATGATAAATGTCGATTCCTATTTTTTGTTTTTCGATTATATAAGGTTACGGTTCTTGAGTTATGGAGTTTGACGTATGGCACCCTCGACACAAAATTTGACAGTTTGTTCTGACGTCGTGGGCGGCTGAAAAGTTTCACTTGGGGGTTTTCCGGGGATAGGAAACTCGTTGCCGGTGTTGGCTTTACTCTGCGACCCATAGTTTTATGGGTACGGGAGTATGGCTTCCCATGGTTCATCGACACAATATCCCTAATTTTCTAGTTTTTAGTTGCGTTTACACACATCCTGGGTTGTTTTTTAAGATAATACTACACGTTGTGTAGCTGTGTTGTACAGTACTCGCAACAGTTGACTACACGCAATGAACAAGCAAATTATGAAATTTCAAAGTAAATTTACGAGGTAGAAGCGGTAAATTGTAGCTAGTACTGTAACTTTAGGGAGAATATATTCCAAGTTTTCGATGACACAGATTAGATTCTTTCTTCCGTTTCTCTATTCCGTGTAAGCAACTACTGATTTATGAATTGGTCCAAGAACACAGCTTATGGCTGTAATCTGCTAAAGTAGGTTAAGCAATAATGATATTTCTACAATTTTTTTTTTACATTTTAAAAAGAGCATGGCCGTTTAATAAGATTTTTCTGTTTGCACTGGTTCTACGTATTATAATTTTATAACTTCGTGATCTAAATGTAGCCGGCTTTTATTGTCACTGTTTTCTGTTTTAACAGCAATCTATTGTGCAATAGTCGGAAAAGAATTATGTCGCTTACATTTATTCTCTTTTTCAAATGCTGAAGCCAATCCGCAATATATCGTGACTCAACAATTAAAACGTAGATTATGTAAATATTTCAGGAACACACAAAACTTTTTCTGGTTCAACTTCCCGAGAAAGCTTTGTTTGCTGTTCCGAAGAATTACAAGTTGGTCGCTGCGCCATTATTTGAACTGTATGATAACGCACAAGGATATGGTCCATTGATTGCCAGTTTACCTCAAGCCTTGAGCCGTTTTAATTTCATATTTGTGTAATTATTATACCTGTATACTTATGCAAATAGCTGGCATTCAAAGCGGTTATTACAGCAAACCATGTTGACTTAATAATGACAACTGTCCATTCCAGCTTAAATAATTTTTCCGGGTAGTGATCATTCAGTTTCATTAGTCGTATGTGCGATTGTTGCCAAATGCCGTTTACTATAATACTTGAATTCACGAGTACGGTTATGTATTTTCGCTAATTTTAGTATTATATCGTTTAACACTACCCGAGGTCGCATATCACACAATAATGCAGCCGATAATAAATCTAATCGGAGAGCAGACATAGGATTTTCAATTTCTATGTTTTGTACGAAAAGTAATAATATTGTTTACGAGTTAGATCATTAAGAGTTATAGGTTGGTGGTATTTCAGTCATCTATAGCAATCGTTAGTAATTTTTCTTACATTGATGTTGGTGACGTGGTAGTTTCGAAATTATTGAAAAACAAGCTTAGTTATGGAAAAGCTAAATTCGGTAAAATTTTTTTCGCAGATTCGAAACATAATTTTTACTGGGAAAATGTCAGCGATTTTTAGTGCCTAATTAATTTTTAAAGGAAAAGTGTCAGAGCGATTTTTTGTGCAAAATTTTTATAAATTAAAAAATTAACATATCAAAAATCTTCTAAGAAGTTGTTTTGGATACGAGGATACGAAAGATTCGCGTGAAAACAAAAAACCTCTAACCAGTGTACAACAAATTATCTATGGAGAGTTAATTTGATTGTGTTTAATATACATAGATTTATACACACATAAAACTGTCTTATAATGTAGCTACTGTTAAGAATGCAGCGTATGTACTTTTGCCAGATTTCCTAATTTTCGATTTCAACAAAACGATCGTCGAACTACAAAGTTGCGTTTACGCTAGCGTTACGTAGTTATATATATATACTACCATTTAAAGTTTACAATGGCTGATTTGATACAGAACGTTCGACGGTAGTATATATAACCACGTAAAATACGAAAATACAACTTCAGCATTCTGGTTTGTAATTATTGGCTGCTACTAATACAGATTCATGGGTTCAGCTGTAATATAGTGATAAGACGAAGTAAATACAATTTCCAAAATATTTGCGTAAATATTCCGAATCAAATTTAAAAACATTAAAAACCCTTTCTTGCCGATGTCGAACTCACTACCGAAAGATTATCATCACACATCTATAACCACTCGGCTACGTGGCTACAATAGTATTTCGTTATATTGATTATTTCAGGTGTAAATTTGACCTGCTTCATGTGTCTGGCGCCCCTTTGGCATTGAAAATTTTCGGTCACCCATGTTCCAATGCATGGCATGTACAAGTCATATCCTACGCTAGATTGAATTAAAAATCCGCTCCTAAATAATGTATCCGCCACAGCACATATACAAATATATATTTACCTGACCCTGCGGTTGCAGGGTGCCTCCATGTGATAAATGTTCGCCACTCGTCCGTATTAGTTGAGTAGTCGGTAATAAACATATATAACTTACACAGTGAGACAAAAGTGGAAAACAAAGTCACAGCATGCCGATGTTACAATATTGGATCAGTTCGGTGTGTTGTATTCCTTTCTTTGGCTACTGATTGAGCAATTTTTGCCAGTTTCACGTATATGATTTTCCATACGGTAGTAAAATCCTTCCAGTGATGTAAACCCATTTCGGTATGAATGTTTGTTTGTGTACCCAATTTAACAGTATCGGTGGAATGCACGGTAGGGCTGAATGAATTTCTTGTCACCGCTACCACTATGAAAATATTCGGCTTGGAACATGTTTTAAGTGTACGCAGCATGTAATAATCACAACTTTCGATTAAGTTAGCAAAATAAGATACAGTAGGGTTTTATAGTTTTAAAAATAACTACATTAGAATGGGATAGCATTATATAGAAACACAAGGAACCAG
>JASANE010025772.1:0-15985 GCA_030248225.1 Trileptium ribeirensis
ACCACATGTGGGGTTCAATCAATCTGGAATATTTTGTAAGGTACTGTAAGCTTTGCTTGAATGTGAGGATATTCCCATTAATTTTGTTAATGTTAGCACATATTGCAATTATAACAAAACCAACATGTATCACAATTTCTCTTACTAGCGTTAATGACATGAGGCGAAATGCAGTATTCTA
Source organism: Trileptium ribeirensis (assembly GCA_030248225.1). Classification (NCBI taxonomy): domain Eukaryota; kingdom Metazoa; phylum Nematoda; class Enoplea; order Enoplida; family Thoracostomopsidae; genus Trileptium; species Trileptium ribeirensis. The sequence goes on from JASANE010025772.1 coordinate 182, forward strand.
TGCACAAATTATATAAACGAGTTTGGTTTCCGAAAACCAAATATCCTTCCTAATTTTTGTTGTGACCATGAGCGTCGTTTTGTTAAAAAAATACGTCACAGCATTTTAAAACTTCAACAGCGTATTTCGTCTTCAATAATTATAGAACATAATACGATAGTATAATTATTGTTTTATAATTATATTATCAGTATCATGCAGTTTAACATGATCGCTCCGGACATTATATTAATGTAATCTAATATGTAAACAAGTTCCGAGAAAGGAACAGATTTGCGAATACTATGAACTGACTATTTAAATGAATATAACATGCCTGATAGAATATTTAGTTGAGCGTTGACTGAACCTGTGTCGACCCAGTTTTGGTGATAACTTTATCAGGTTAGATTTACAATCGTCGCAATTTTCACTAGTTATTTAATTAAAAATTAGGCTTGAGCGAGTTGGCCCTTTTGATATACAACGACACTTACAGCAAGTTTAGTTAAATTAAAAGTATTTAGTAAATCAACAACAGTTTAGATCCGTTCGACAAAGACATTTGAGACAGGGATTGATCCCCTAATATAGAGGTTGCAAAATTAATATCAAAGCATTAAAAGACCTCGATTACATCGGTTTATTCTTAGCGTATGGTTAGTAAACCTGTGCATGTAAATTATACCAGGCCCATAAATTAGCTATAAATGTAATTATAGTCACCATGTAGTCAAAATTTCATCAGTGCCCCATAATTTTAACCTATACTGCTTTTGGCTTAGCTCATAGGACTTTACTTAATTTCCATCGCATTATTATATCATTGACATTCGTATTTAGTTGTCATACGTAGAGCATAAGTAATACAAAAGGCAATGGAAAATTTTAATACCGATATCCAAGAGCGGTATTTAGCAACGAATTTCACAATGGCAAATTGAGTAATGGCCTTTACCATTAGTACCACATCGCAGGTCTGTCGCCGCTTTTGCAGGGCGATTTGGGGACAACGCCCGATACTAAAAATTGGATCCTTTCCCAAATATTAAAAAATATAACAAAACTATATTTAACCGCATTGAGTTGAGTACTAAGGCTGTTGACAATACTTGTAAGCATTAATATGTTTCATACTAAGTAAAGACAAAATTTAAAAACAATGTCACAGTTTGACATCCGTGACAAAACACACTCTTTCGTAATCGAAACCAAATTCAGTAACATTTTTCAACATAGCATACATAATATAAATCTTCGCTAAAACTATAACACGGCAAGTAATTTATAAAAAATGGCTATTTATACATTCAGAGATTTATGAAGTTGACTCGTTTTGATATTGCAATGCTTTCACCTCATTAACGTCGTGCTTACAATTTTCGGAATGCACGGCTAAGCTATGCTACAGCTGTTACTTGTAACATAGCTTATATCGCTAAACCCGTGCATACAAATGTATGAATGCACGGTTAGCTATATAACAAGTATTTGTAGCATAGATAACAGTGCGTTCAGAGATTTGTACGCACGGTAACTCGTTCAAACTCGTGCTGTCGCACTCGTTTGAACTCGTCACAAACTGTGTGTACAAATCTTTGAACGCACTGCTGCCTATGCTACAACTATTACTTGTACTTAATATATACTCACGTCGATCGGTAAGTCATTAAATTCAGAGATTTTCATCGTAATGTCACTTAGAAGTTCAACATCGAGTTCGCTAAGTGACACACTGCCGTTTATGATTTGTGCCATATCACGCGAGGATTGCTCTACGTTATCGTAGGCAACAGTCTGAAATACAAAGTTGGTTTCGACATACAGCTTAATCAGTCATATTGGAATAACAGTGAAGGCGCTGAAACCAATAGTCGGCAGTAGAGTTGTCTGGAGCGTTACGTGCCGAAAAAGTGTAGAACATACCTACAGATGAGAATTATAATTGTACAAAATACGCTATCGTTTAAGAACGAAACGGTGAAACTGTTCCAAAATATAACAGATTCCAAAAAATTGGGAACATAACGCTATGGAACTGGGTCATCTCGGCCAAATTTCGGGAAATACAGTTGTTGTGCAGGCCCAAACCTGCAGAGTTGGAAAAACAAATGAATCACACCTATGTACTTTAGCGAATCGCAAGGCGTGTTATATGATAATTGCTCATGATTTTCTTCCAAACGCTGGTTGCTGGTATTTGATGAATAACGTGCCGTGTTTAGATGTTGATGGAAGTAGTAACTGACGGGGATGCGGTATATGTCGGATGCGCTATATGTGTGATAAGCTATATGTTTTTCCCTTATATGTTTGTTTTGAAAGTCCGCAAAAACACCTACCTGTGCAATACATTTTAGAATTTAGGATACGTAGGTATTAATGACAACTATCAATTATATATTCATTAACTGCTGTATGACGTTTGACTAAATTAAGTGTTTGCAACTACTGTTCGAGGCTTTCCGCGCCTAGAAGGTAACATTAATGTCAGGAATTACCCTAGCAATCGTGTTAGAAGAGTCAGAGCTACATGGTAACACGACAACCTCCTGCGCCGGAGAGATTAAGCAGATCTACATGAAAATCTGTGATCTACCTAACCTTACGCCCCGTGTTCATCTGGCAAGTTTATATATACCCAGATTAAGCAGCAGGATTTTAATACCTAGAAAGAAAAATTGGTTATTGCGTACACTGTCGAGAAAAATTGCTTATTTTACCAAAAACTATATTTTGTGTTCAAACTCCGTCAAAATAATAACGTTTTCGGTCCGATGCAACTTATGGATAAGATCCAACTAGTACTGTCTCGTGTTTGCAAATTTTTGTGCACAAAGAGTATGCTATTCCTCGATATAGTTATAAGCTTTGTTATATGAGACGATTATGTGCTAATTTTTCCGGGTACTGTCATCTAAAAATGTTTTGGTGTATTCCTTATAGTTCTTTGGAACTATGGGCTGCGTTCCCGTATTTCTTGAAGAGCATTTGCTGTCAGAACGGCTTTACAGCGGCTCAAAACATGGCTTCGTAGTACGATGTCCCAAAGGAGGTTGAATGCAGTTGCTATATGTCACACACACAAAGACATACTGGATGAACTTGGTGCGGAAGAATTAATTGCTGAATTTGTGAATCGTACTGAAATAAGAAACTAAATGTACATTTAGGGATCAAAGTTAAACTCGGATGCATTGCGCTTAGGTTAAATACAGTCCAAAATTATGCACATTTAGGTGTCTACGATACTGTATTAACCTTTGTGCACAGTTTAATGCATTAATAAGCCTAAGACGCAATCCTCACTATCCTATAAAATTATAATTTCGCAATCGCTATTAGCTATAGAAATGTTCGCAAACGTTTTTCTGTAACAATTGTTTTATGGGCTTCGTTATCTACCAACAGTTTGTACATAATGTAAAAAAGATGGTGGGAGTGTGCCCTCTTGCATAAAGTGTGAAAAAGAGGACCGCAAAAGTTGAGTCCTAGCTAACGCGAAGTTCGTAGAAAAGTCCCCTAGCAATAACTTTATTATGGACCCCGGACCCCCCAAAACTGTATGGCAGATCTACGCCACTGGCAAATCGCTTATAATAAAAATATGTACACAAGCAATAGTTGTAGGTTTGTCCCCTATTACGCTGACTTTGTCGCGAATTCCGGCATTATATATCATCAAACAGGCCACATCGTCGTTTTCAAACCTTTCGAAAAACAATGCCGCGAAAATTTAACTAAGCTTAGTCAACATACCTTATTCAATTGTTCCAATGTTTCGGTGATATAATTTTTTGAAGTTGCAGAAGCTGGTGTTGCCGTGGTCCATTTTGGTTCGTAGCCTGTAAAAGTTAACACGCGTTTTTAAGTCATACTATTTCGACTATTTAGAATATTTGACCTTCTGGTGAATACCATTCTGAACATAAATCCTACATTGCCATAATCATTGATCATAAATCTACAGATATACAAGAGTGATGGCTATCAATGTGCTGGACACGTTCCGGAATTAGCTTTGTGACTAACAGTGAAATCAGTGAGGTAACAGCCATGTTGCTTTGGCAGATATCTCACTAAGTGAGTTATCGTTTTTATAGTGTGTTTAAAAATACTGGAGTTTCAGAGCGATATCGCGACGGATGATGTTAGAAACATTGACTTGGGTATTCCACGACTATATAAAATGAAGAATATACATCCCATTTATGTCCTTAGTCAAGTTATGAAAGCTACCTCTCCTAACACATATTATTCCCCCAATGCTCCCCACCCCCATGCCCACGAAGCTGTGGGAGATTGGAAAATTTCAGCAAATATGGGCGAAATTTGAATTGAAATTATTGAAAATTTTAACAAATTTTCACATTTCTAGAATTTTCACCCTCTTGTCGTTCCTCTTCCCTTCAACTATCTACCCCACCGCTAAGTAAACTTACCTTGGCCAACAATGATATAACCGTACTAAAACCAAAATAATAAATATTCCGCACCATATAGCTTTGGATAAGGGGATGATACGTATAGCTATGAATAATGTGTTGGAAGTAGTGCCCTGTTGAAGTGGTCAAGACATAAACCAGTTCATTTACAAGCTATATATGTAACGTTCATTTATATATATAACTATTTCATGATTACATCCTTCATAATACAGCATACAGTCAGCATCGAAATTTCAAGTCTCGTTTGTCACATGATAACAGAGAAGGGGTTCGAATTGTGCCGTAAAAGATTTTACGTTTTCAATACATTAAAATTTTCAAACAGGAGTAAGGACAAATATATGTCATATGCACCGCATAAATATTGAGTGTTTTTGATTTGACTATTGCAAATGCTAAAACTTCCGGACACATTACAGTGTGAAAAATGCAAATGGAAAATAACAGGTGACTTATATTTGTCTATACTATACAGTAACCATCATAGAAATATCTAACCACCATTCAACGTCATTTATATGTGTTTGAATTTGTGCTATAAGCAGTTAAGCTGGAACCTTATGAAATATATCTGATTAATGTAATATATATTGCATTCCGGAATGTCATGGCATCTCAGCTTTCAAGGAGTGTGTAGTCGACGCGTACTAATTAATGCGAATCCTACATAATTTTGGATCAATTCAGCTAACTTGTTACCTGAAATCTCGTACGATAACGTAAATTTCGTTTCATTAAATGCACATTTTAGGATACTAGGTTTCGCATAGAACACAAATCACAAAGCCCTGTCCTCTTAATTTAGTAATTCTTTGTTTAAATTAAAGAGACATTTATTTCAACGAAACAGATACTTACGACAAAGGCCTTTCACACAATCAAAATCGAATCTACATTCAGAACATATTTCTTTTTTGTCCGACGCTAGATGAAATATGCTGTGATCATTCCTTGCGCTGAAATTTTAATAAGAGCAGGTAACTAAGTTACTGAAAATTCACAAAAAAACTTATAGATTAGTACCAGGAGTTTATGTTAACTTCTTAAGAAGAGTTTGATACATCACCATATACAGGCGTCGGAATGACGCGATACAGTTCAGCCTTGCCCACCTCTGTTTTTGTGGGGTTATCCTTCACTTTTGTAGAGTCATGTCATTTAAAAGATTTTGTTCCGACTTTTTTTGGGGTTTGTTTGAAAAATAAATTTCTTTCGACGCCCTAATTTTTTTCTTTTTTGTGGTATAATGACCTTCAAAAACCGGAGGTTCGGAACAAAATTTTACCCACGATAATATGGCGATCTCCAAAAAGTGAGGGGCAACTGAAAATGGACGGAGTAAGTTAGAGGTGGAGCGCATCATGCTAGACGCATTTACATGAGTGTCATAATCTCCTCAAAAAATTTATTATGAACTCTCGTTAGTACTCATTTTAAATGTTCTATTCAAATTAAACAAAAAATACGATTTCTTGTATTTTGTCTTTTAAATAATTCAATGAGTTCTTTAAAATTTTAGTCAAAATTTTAATGCGACTGTAATTGTGTAACCCAAAAACCCGTCTACCTGATTTCAATGACGCCTATCGGTTACCGCGACGGTGATCTTGAATATAGGGTCCGAACGTTAGTTCTAACGAGCCGATTAGCATAGCAAAACTGTGGAGGTGGAGTTATCACAAAGTTCGGGTTTACTGCTCGGGGTGCACGCTTGTCGTGTTGATATATGTACGAAAGCACCCAAGAAGAGTCACCCGATTAGAGGCTGCTGTTAATGTTTTTCTATTGGATGTAGTTAAAAGGTTCAGCAAATGAAGGTATGAACATTTTAGTATGTCTCCGCTGATTAGCGAGCAGATTTTGAACACCCAACTCTGGGAAAAATCACCCGAAACTTCTCTATCATTATCTGCAATTTGGTGGTAAATGAAATGATTACGCTTAAGTTTTCGCAATGCTGACAACATTAATTGAAACTCCTGTAGTATTGCAATACACTTGCAGTTTTTAACGAGAAAGCAAGGGATTCAAAAGTGATATAATAGTTGGAAATCAGCCAGAGTCAGGTCAGTCAGAGCTGTCATGGTCTTTAACTTGGCAATGAATGGGCCGATTTGGTTAAAATGTTACTACTGTCAATGAAATGTTGAACAAGTTCAACAAATGCTTAGTGGTAGTTTGGGACATCGTAAACCTGGAAATGAATAGATCGATTTGTCTGAAATTCTTGCAATACTTTGATCTTAACTGAAATAGGTTTACCAGTAACAACTTCCCAAATTGTTGATGTATACAGCTCGAAATTATACTTAATGTGAAAATCTGTAGAAAGTTTGCTGCTATCGTCTGTATCTTCCAAAAAAAAAAAGAAAATTTATGCGCAAACATCAGTGTTTAAATGGCTGAAACTAAACCGCGCATATGCTATTAATACTTGTTAAATTTATTGTCGACACAATCTTACCGTAGTCAGTCGTAGTTTTCGCATTTAGTCAGCTTGTGCATTCTAAGATTGTGCTTCATTACATATTGTTATTTTGGTCATAACGGAGAACTTGACAAATCTATTCGCTGAGACCAGCTAATTTTACTCGCCATATTGGAGACATATCCACTTGACCAATTTTCTTTTAACGTGAAATAAAACGAAGAATGTCAGTTAACACCGTTGAAGAGGGAATTGTTTATCAAGTTTACCACTGTTGCATACTCGAAATCATAGCAAAACTTGACACTGTACCATTTAAAAGTATATAACCAAGTTACGCGAACGTATTACAAGAAAAAGAAGCGAGGACTAATGTGATATCTGCTAGCATACCCATTAAGATAGGTAAAATGTATGGCCGTTTCAAATTGAATGCCCAATAAATATGTCTACAATTCAATTCGACAGTGTGTGCAATCGAAATGGCTCCATTCGAATCAAAACGAGTCACACTGTAGCAATCATTCTCAAATCAAAAAGAACCCAAATTGAGTTATGACAGAATAAGTCGTTTAAAATACGATTTCGGTTCGGAATTTACTGAACCTAAACAGAGTTTCTCGCTTCAAATATACTGAAGGCAGGTTGATTACAACTTTGATTGTGTGCCATAACATATCTATTTATTTACATATTTAGCTAACCGTAATTTTGTGGTGGAATTATACTCTACTATGTTCTTGGTCATCTTACAGTTAAATTATTATATTGTTTCTCTATCACTATTTTTGACTCTTGTCAGTGAAAAAGAATTACTTTACAATCAGTCATAATAGTCGCTTACCACGCGCTGTATCTGCAGACAACACTAGTTTCAAGATCTTGCACCAATTCGAATATTTTGCAACCAAGTTCACGTGCATCAAACCATAGCATCTACAACGAATGAAACTACATCCCAAATACATTTCACCAAAAAAATTTATAGATTCTGCTTGTTGGATCAAGTTCCTAAAACCAAATCTACAGTGACGTACCGCCGGCGACAACATAGCACGGCTAAACAATGTCACACAATGTGGCAGATCCATTCATCATGAATTTTTACTATTACCGTTCTGTGAAATGTTAAAATTATGGAGGGTACTCTAAAGTGTTAGTGAGAATTAAATTGTCCAACTGATTGTATAAACAAAATTGGGGTTTTCCGTGAAATTTCTCTGCAATGCAAGCCAAAAGCCCATGTCCTAGGCTCAGGTTCAAGTTTGTGGTATTCTAAGAATGATCGTTGAATCATGTGCTTACATTCGAAAATTACGGTTTATTTTTGCGAATTATTGACAACGTGTTGCTCGGAAAAGCAAAAAAATGGTTACTGTTGCAATTCTTTGCTCCTAGAGATGCGAGTACCAGTGGGACTAGACAGACTATATTGCGCGCCACAGAATGAAATGTAGAACCTATACAGAGCCCGTTGAGCCACTTTCTGTACTGAAAGGAAAATATAACCAAACAACAGAAAACAGAATATATTCTGGAAATACTGTTCATGGAAACCTAAACACACTTGGAAATGTTCTATACTATAGATAGCCAAACCATCGTACTCAGAGTACCAAATAACCTATATATACAAGAGTCTTGACGCTCTGTGGGCAGTAAATAACCAAACACATGACGACAGACTACATTTTAGAAGTTCGATTCGTCGACCATAAACTCTCGGAGCAACTGAAAAGGTAAAATGTAGTCAAGTTGGTCTTTATACAACAAACTCATCGTATTCTATACGCTTAATAACCAAAAGCATTTGTTGACAGATGACCTGCTTCTGGATATGAGAAGCCGACGTCGCGAGATGTGGTGTGCGATACACTGGTGCCTGGTTTCCGTATGGCCAAATTTGGTAAAGAATATTTGAAAACCAGTTTTTTTGCCATTTTAACGTTGACGATAGAGTTGGAGTTCTTTAGTAGTCAAATAACGGACTCATTGTCATCACGTTTGCTAACGAAGAGAAAAATTTGACAAAATCCATGCACATGGAGAACAGCAGTGACACTCGATTGCTATGACTATATATCTACAGAAATGAGTTTTTGTATGTAGTCGATCCTGGAGTAATGCTAGTGTATTGATATTTTTAAATGAAGCCCTTTTTCCTGTTCTGCTTCTTTTATTTACAAATGTGCATGTATATTCATTTTGAAAGAACCACAGCAAATTTTATGATCAATTGGTAATTTTTGACACAATACTACAAATTAAAGGACACATAGATATGATTTGCAATAAAAATCAATGAAGAACTAAATCGAATTAAATTGTATTTTGGTGACAATGTATAACAATAAAAACCAAAGCAATTTTTAGCTAATTAGAAGCTAATTTCTGCAAAAGGAAGAAAAAAGATTTGTTTTCAACGGATTCTCATATAATTTATATTTTACGCTGTGAGTTAGGCACATGCTGTTTCATGATCCCAAATAGCGTAAAAATATGCGTTATGAAATATATGAGCAGTTGCAATAACCAACTGTGCTATAGGAGTAATTGCACGACTTGATACAAATTTGCGTCCATCATGATATCATGAACGAAAATTTGGCTTTTTTGCGGTTCACTATTAGTTATAATGGCGATTAATAATTAAGTTCTTTGTTCTTATAAGTTGTTCAGTGTAATTATGGCTTAAATTATGGCATATGACTTTATGTGTAAATGATTATTTTATACGTTTTGTGTGAACAATATTTATAATTATTGTATTAAATTTTTATGTAATAATAAAATGACGTTGCCTCTTACCAAGAGTCCGTGGTAAATTTTTGTGGAGGAGTATCATACTCGGTCATACTCACATACATTCTCTTATACGATGACGTTCTCTTTTGACCTTTAGGGTTTCAAGCAAAAGGTGTCAGAAAAGTTACCACAGGGATAACTGGCTTGTGGGAGCCAAGCGTCCATAGCGACTTTGCTTTTTGATCCTTCGATGTCGGCTCTTCGTATTATTTTGAAGCAAAATCCACTAAGCGTTGAATTGTTCACCCAACAATAGGGAACGTGAGCTATGATTAGACCGTCGTGAGATCGGTTAGTTTTACCAAGAGTACATTAGGGAAGAGTATGACATTTCTCTACACTCACATATTAGTCTGTGTTTGATGATACGGGCGTTTTCGGCCTGAACAACCAGTTTCTAGGAGGGTAGTTCGGACCTCCCAGTTTTTTTGGGGGTCGGTCGGACCTCCCATTTTCTGGGTGGTCGGTTTATAGGCAGCTGCTTATAAACCGACCCGCCCAGAAATTGGGGAGTTCGACCGACCCAACCAAAAACTTGGAGGGGGTCCGAGCTACCCCCCCTCAGAAATTGGGGGCCGGGGCATCTCGACCTCCCAAGAAACTGGGGGGGGCAGGCCGAAAACGCCCGTATCACGAAACACGGGCTAATATGTTAGTGCAGGGAAGTGTCATACTCTTCCCTAATGCACTCTTGGTTTTACCGATAACAGTTTTTCGGCTTACCTCCTGCTAGGGATTCCAGGGTTACCCCCTCAATGTTCCTTAGGATATCAGCTACCCCCTTACAAGGTATCTTCGGGGTACCAGCTGTCACTGCGCCAACAGCAAATGAGTAAAGCAACGATAATAGCCGTCGATGATTGCTACTCCTCCTTTAATATCATCGGTTGTTAACGAGCTGATACCATTACTTGCAATAGATCATTGTGGGGTAGCCGATAGCCCCCACTCCAAAGAACATTGGGGTACCCCTGGAATCTTTGGTGGCAAGCCAAAAAGCCATCAAAAAGTACATGAGTATGACTGAGCGCGATACTTTTCTACAAATTATTATTATGAACTCTTGCTCTTAGTGAATAACTTCAAATGTGATTGGTAAATGTAATTAAATTGCTGTACATGACTTTCTCATGAAAATGATTGCTATGTAAGGTTCGAACAAACTACGCGCACAGGTTTATAAAATTCGTTTATGGTATTGGTAGTTAAGTTATCTTTTAATTGCAAGATGAAGCTCATCGGTACGGTGAAATTGTAAATTGTAGCAGCAAAATGTAAAACTATTGAGCATGTGCTGCTAACCTGGACGATATAATTAAGAACTTGATTATGACACCGCTTGTCGGCTTTCAATTTTAAACGCTCTGCATTTGGGTCGTACACCGAACATTGATACTCTTCGTATGCCGTTCGGTTTATAGGCTGAATAAAATCAGCCAACACGCCCGTCTTAATGTTACCCAATGACCACGTAAGACAACAACTTGAATCGTTTTTGCATCGATGAAACGGACCTTCAATTTCGTTCTGTAGCTGTGTTGAGTATGTCTAAATTAATAAGATAGAAAATATATGTACATATTAGTTCGAAAAACAATATATCTTACAAATTTTCATGCATTATATGTTGCTTAGAGAGTGTTTTCTCCATTGAATCGCCTAGTGCTCGTGTTGCAAAAAGCAAAATCTAATTCTAATGCACAGATTAAACTAGCCGTGGATTACTTTCTGAAGCAGCCGACATAGACTTCTAAAGCCTATGGCTAAATTAATAAAATTATGGTAGAGACATAAATGTTATTAATAGAGTTATTAATAGAGAGATAGATTAATTTTACTTTAACAGATTTTCGTGCACTAGACGTTCGTCAGTGAATGTTTTGTCTGTGTATTACCTGGCGATCATGTTAGAAAAAGCAGAACCTAAATTAATACTTTATGCCGCCAGCTTTCGGTCTATTCTTTTTCTAGTCGCCTTGAATATGAATAAATCAAACTTAATAGAAAAAACTTTAGTTCGAGGAAAACCATCTATTTAACAGATTTCCGTAGACAAAATGATGTTCAGAGATTGTTTTGTATACCAAATTAGCATGTAATTATGTCATTGAAAGTATGACCTAATATGACACTGTAGTATGTCCAATTTCAGCCAATAATTTCATTGTAAGAATATGTTTTGTCTTTTAAAACCATTTAACACCTTGCCAAGAATAATCAAAATTCAAAACAGTGCTGTTGAAAAGACAAAACTTAGCCATGAAAAGATGAAATGTTTTTTATATCATTTGTGACTATTAAAGCCGCCTCCAGTATCATTATTTAAATTACATTATAATATCAAAAATTGCAGCAAAACAAAATTCTTTCGCTATAAAAGCGTTCTAATTACACTTTCTTAATAGATTTTCCAAGTAATAAATTCTGATAAATCTGTTTTTATAAAAAAGACTTAGTAAATGATTTAGTTATATTATAACTTGACTGCTAGAAAGCAATTGTCGCAGTATTTTTAAAGCTGTTTTGCTGTCATGGATTGTTTAAAGTTGAGTATAATGTATCATTTACCTGAAGATGTGTGCACCTAGGGCCGGAATTTGTCACACAGACAAATCCGGCTCGTGACGTTTTAGCATAGTCGATCACAGCTCTTGCAAAATAAAATGCACAGCCTAGCTAGACCAGCACGTTTGCATTAGCCGGGCTGAGCCATGTATCCTATATTAATAGACGGCGTTGGCCATTCGAGCGTATTTATTTAGTACTAGCTTCCATGATACTAAATACATACATGCGCGTAGGGGAGAGGTGGGGTCATCTGGTGGGTTACTCCATACGACGACCTCCCCCTCCCCCTCGTCGAACGTCTACCTCCCCTAAACGGACGAACCTTCGACATCTATGACATACATGCGTATAGCGGGTTACTCCATGAGGTATCGAATCCTCTTGGTAGTGCAAAGCGCTTTCATCCCAACTGGTTGGTCAACCGCCCTTGGCGGCGCCGCAGCTGCCATACACATAGGCCGAGCAGGTACCGCAAACCACTCCCCCAGTTCCGAAGGCGCCGCAGCCGCCCCCAACGCCGACGGTGCTGTACTGCGCTCCCCCAATCAATGCCTAAGGCGCCGTACATTTGCCCTCGGTGCTGAAGTGACTGCTGCGCTCTCGCTGCCTATGTATTTGGCGCGTACGGCCCTTTTGCGGCGCCTCAGGCGCCAAACGTTTAAGCGGCTTCTTCGCTAGCGCCGAGGGCGCCGCACTCCCGCTTCCCAGTCTCCAGCGCCGAAGTCTACCCGCTCAGGCTTCCACGTCTTTTAGTGCCCAATCCTCCGCAACCGCTTCTCTTCCCCTCCCCCTCCCCAGCGCCGAAGGCGCCGCACCAGTCTCTTCGCCAACACCGAATGCGCCGCTACTCCTCCCTCCAGCGCCAAAAGCACCGCAGCTCGCCCCACACCCGCTCAGCTGGCTGACCCTTCTGCGACGAAGGACGCCCCCGAAGCTCCGACTGCCCCCTCTCACACCTTAGACCTTGTGAATTTACGATTATATATGTAATGTCTCGGCATCGCAACTACATTTACCGTTCAGTTTTATTAAGTTCGTGTTTTCTGACACTATAACGAACTTCGCAGCACACAATCTTTGGCACTGTTTGGGCTGGGGGAGGAATCAGCAAATGGTCGCACGCCGCTGAAATTGGTACCAATCGACTCAGCTCGACGAGCTGAGTTCAAAAATACCGCATACGACCATTTTCCGAAAAAATTTTTTTATTTTTTCTGTTTTTACCCAATGGTCCCACCTGTGAAATGTCACCTGAAAATTTCGAAAAATTTTTTTGCAAAATAGACATGATGCACCTAGATCGATCCAGCATTACAGGAGAAACTCAATGGTACCATTCATATCGATATATCTGGCCTCCCTCTGAAGTTATCCGCAAGAACAGTTAACCACTTCGGAAGTAACCCTTTGGGAACGCTCGATTGATCGATTGATGATTTATTTTCCATTTTTTTATATTTTACAGCATAATATTAAGCTATGGCAGCACGTGGCAGACCTCAAAATACTAGATTTAACATTTCGCCCCTTAATACTATACTTCCTGAACCTGATATTAACAATTTGCGCATGACCTATAACCAAATGGTGCGTAGAACAAGTACATATGAAGATACTATTGTTCTGCTTGCCCAATGGAGACTTATCGCTAACAACCAACAATGTACATGTGGCGACGCGATGTATTTGGCTGCGCGTAATGACCTCGCGCGCCTTGACAAGTACGAATGGCGCTGTAAAAATTGCCGAGCCAAATTATCTATTCGAAGCGGCTCATTTTTTGCCGGTCACCGGATCACATTGGAAACGACACTCGTGATCATTTTCGGCTACATCAACAACTTGCCGTCAAACTTCATTCGCTTGCAAACAGGGGTCGCCACAGATACCATTACGAACTGGTACAACTACTGTAGGGATGTCGCTGTGGCTTACGACCGTGATCATTGGCAAAACAGCATGTTGGGTGGCCCCGGTATCGACGTAGAAGTTGACGAGTCGAAGTTTTTTCGACAAAAATACAACCGCGGCATGCCACGTCGTCAGCATGGTTGGGTGGTGGGCATGATTGAACGACAAACAGGCAAGTGTCTACTTTTCCACGTCCCCAATCGCACCATCAACACAATCATGCCTCTAATATTTCAACATATCCGACCGGGAACCCGCATCATCACCGACAGCTTCCAGACCTACATCCAAGGACTGCGCCGCCTACCTAGCCCCCAGCAATATACTCACGCCACGGTCAACCACCATAACCGCCAATTCCTTAATCCCGACAATCCCGACGCCCATACGCAAAACATTGATGGTCTCTGGGGAAATTTGAAAACCTTCATTCGGCGACGCCAAGGTGTTCCTCATAGCCTATTCCAGCGAACCCTTATTGAATTTCAATGGCGACGACAATTCGCTGAAAATATTGTCGGTGCACTCATTGCCCAAATCGGAAACATGTATCGCGTCTAGAGGTTAGTTCCAATGTCTGTAATACGTTTTCTTATAGAGTTCTAGATTAAGCCTAACAAAATAAGCCTAAGCCTTAGACTAAGCCTAAGCCTAAGCCTTAGACTAAGCCTAAGCCTTAGACTAAGCCTAAGCCTAAGCCTTAGACTAAGCCTAAGCCTAAGCCTTAGACTAAGCCTAAGCCTTAGACTAAGCCTAAGCCTTAGACTAAGCCTAAGCCTTAGACTAAGCCTAAGCCTTAGACTAAGCCTAAGCCTTAGACTAAGCCTAAGCCTTAGACTAAGCCTAAGCCTTAGACTAAGCCTAAGCCTTAGACTAAGCCTAAGCCTTAGACTAAGCCTAAGCCTTAGACTAAGCCTAAGCCTTAGACTAAGCCTAAGCCTTAGACTAAGCCTAAGCCTAAGCCGCTGCGCTGGCTAACTGCCACGGTTTTGGGTGCACAGTACTGGTGCTTCCTCGCCTGCGTTTGCCGGTGCAGTATTTCCGGATACCCTAACCTAAGCTTCAAGCTTACCCTAAAACTGAGCCCAGTCTAAACCTAATTTCCAAACATCAAAATATCCATTTTTCGCTTGCATTCCCGATATCGGGAGCCATATCTTCTTGTAACGGGCAGTAATCGTCACACCCCATGCATCGCCGTATAGCCCATTGCATTTTCTATATCATATCCAAATTTGAGCCCAATCGGTCAATCCAATCCAAAGTTATGTCCAAAAAGGTCAAAAAACCAAAATCCATATTTCTAAAAAAATCCGACCCCTGAAATTGGGCCCCTCTCCTGAACCCCCTTGAAGAGCTAGAGCCCTGAAACCTTTTCCATTGGAAAGAGCAGGAAAAACTGGTCCATGGGGGTTAGGGGGGTGACGATCTTAAGCGGAGCTTTAGGAAAAAAATTTGCCAAAAAAGCCTCTATACCCCAAAAAATCCAAATAAAAAGAACAATAATTTAGCATCATCAGGAGGTTATACCTGAAAAGGGGCGACCCTGATCTCGAAGAGATCTCTTTTGGGGGTAAGAGATGATTGGGGGTCCAGAGACTATGGGGGCTATACTGAAAAGATGGTGGGCCCCTTCTCTGATTTTCCCCCTCAGCCCAATCAGGG
>JASANE010025775.1:0-74984 GCA_030248225.1 Trileptium ribeirensis
CTATATAACGATAATCGTAATCGGTACAGGTGTCAGTGAAACAAAGAATGTGATCGTATGTCTATGTGTTGCTTAGTTATGAGGCCGAAGGTCACAAAGTGCCAAAAATGAGGTATGCAAAATGTAGCCCCCCACCTTACGAAAATTCAGTTTAAAAAAGCCAAATTTAGCATACAGTCTTACAATAGGCCGGATATAAACATAGTAAAGCCCCACTAGAATCGACCCATCTAATAAAAATTTTTAATGAAAATGTAGCCCCGCCCCCCGACCTATGGATCTGTCTGAAATTTTCTGTCGGACATTTCCCACTCATGGTTGGTTTGTGAGCATAAAATGGTATCTGTATGTGCTGTATCCGTTGCGCTAGAAAAACTTCTGCGACACGCTTGTCCTAAATTGATCATTTTTAACCTCAAAAGGTCTCTAGCGGCACCAATTATAGGCCACATGTCCTCCAAATGGCTTGACCGCGACCCTTTTTGTCCGGCTTGCATACAAACAGACCATAGTTCATGTGTCGCTGCGTCAACCTATAGAATAAGGACTTATTTCGGATTAAAATTTAAATCCCAGGGGGCTCTTTGCGGCCCCTGTAACAGGTTTCAGGAAGTTCGTTTTGCATAGAGACGTCCATATTCGAAAAATTCAAGGTTTTTACGTCGGAAGGGGTCTAAAAAGGGGTCACTGTACATTCGAAAACGTTTCATTTTGGCTTCAAAAAGTGGTGTTTAAAATTACATGGTTTCGTGAAATGACTTGATAACAATGAATGACTTGATGAAATGTATAACTTAACGGATTCGGTTGTTTACTCGTCACAGTGACACTTTCCTGTTTCCATTACTTCATTTGAATAATCCCGACGCCCTCATCACGACTGTACGTAATTGTTTTAAACAATATAGCGTGGTCAAAGCGTTAGATACGTTAGCTGCGTTCACACGTTCAAACGTTTTGCCCAAAATTGAATCATGTTTTGATCAAAATCTGACCAAAATATTGCTGTAATTTTTTAGTTTATGAATGTGGTGAATAGTTTCAATACTTCTGAATAATTACTCTTCAAGGTATTTGCTTTTTTGCGCTCTGGCTAAAGTAGTATGCTATAAAAGTTTGGGCGGTGTTCCCAATAATTTCAAATTTGCAAAGAATATTTTAAAATTTTGATCGTGTGAACATACCTTTAGTTGTTATACCACACTTCACTGGCAGCTGAAATGATTTTAGGGCTAGGTTTATGCGAGGTCTATGTATGTACTTGCCGTCTGTATATAAAACCACCAATGAAACTGTTTCAACTGCAAACATAGTCACTAGAAGATGTCGAAAATACTACGCACATTTGTTAGTCACAATGTACTATGCAGTACTCGACAGAAAATACAGTACTCGCCAGAAATGAGTGCTGTTCGTTCGATGTTCGCTAGAAGTTCATACTATAAATTCAAAATTTTGTTCCAAGTTTGTTCGATTGTTATTTACGAGTAAAAATTTTGTTCGATTTCTGTTCGATGCTTGTTCGTTCGAAAGATGACACTCGTTTATGGCAAGTACTGTATGTGCTTGTGCGAGCATTTAGTAATGAGCCAACTAACATCGAGAGAGCACTGTTACTGCCTTATCAAATCGCTGAAAACTTAGCCACGGCCGCAAGAACAGGGATGGTGATGAATTTTGCCAGAAGCCACGATAGGTAGCCCCACCACTTCAAAATCCAAAGATTTTCAAAATTCAATGTTTTAATGAAAAACGCAAAAACACGGGTAATCAATGGCCTCATAAATGCTGTAAGAACATTTCTATTGAGCCAGAGTGCCGGCCGAGACTTTTAAAAAGGAGTCCCAAATTCTTGGTCAGTTGCGACACATAAGATACGGAGGATGATGACATAAATAATAGGGGTTGCACGCAAGAAAGAGTCTTATGACATTAAAAATGGCTTTATACCGGCGAAAACAGTTTAAGATTAAACAGTGCTGCATAACCAGAACTGCTTTCTTGTTCATTTTTACATCAAAACTAATGGAAACGCCATCTGAAAATAACATAAAAACATCACAGCCTAGTATAAATTAATGAAACCGCTTACCGAAACCTTCACTCGATAAGTGTCCATGTGCTTCCTTTTCTGGATCTGGTGGAAATCGTTCGTTTCCTATTGGCGGATATGCATCCTTGTACGCTTGCGAAGCTTCGGACGTACAATCCCATGGGCGCATATAATCTGATGCATTTTGATAGACATACATGTAAAAATTGCACATTTCATTTTTTCCGAATGCCCTAAAATAATTTTCGGTTGTACAATAATCTACCTAGAAATCAAAGTTACGGCTACTATAATTACAACATGGGTTAAATTATTAACAAAAATGCAGTCTAAATCAATGTTTGTTTTCCAGCGCTAACTAACAATCGTCGCATTAACTTCTGCAACTGTCGTTTAGCTCGTGAACGGAACAGAAGCGTATAAAGAATGTCTCGCCTCTTTACATAAATCGGGAAGTCAGAACCTCGTTGCGCATGACAATCGTTCCGTTACAACGAACTAGTAGAATAAACTGGCTTTTCCATGGTGAAGGTGGAGAGGGGCGCCGCCATACTTGCCCCCGGTTCATGGGAAGCTCAAAGTTCCTATCATTTTGGTCGCCGCCAAGGCGGGCCATCCACCATACTTGGTCGCACATGGCTCAGGTATTTACTACTACCCGAAAACGTGAGGTGGAAGGTGGATCAAGTTTTTAACCCAATGAGCGGTGAACAACTGAAAAAACTCTATTCTGGAAATCTAGCTCATTGACCCTAAACCCATTGAACCTCGTCGAAATAATACCTCCTAGATTCTAAATGACCAAATCATTGTATTCAACCGTGAGAAAAACCTATATATAGCCCATGCTCGATGCCCTACATGGAATGCATTCAATCAAACGAAAAGCACTAAATTTTGGAAATCGGGTTCGTCGAGTGTAAACCCTTAAAACCCCCTGATAATGCATAATATGGTCAAGCTAGACTCTAAATAGCAAAAACATCGTATCTAGTCTGCTTGATAACTTAATGGGCAGATTTGGAAAAAATCCGATGAAGAAGCCGTTTTCGTCATTTTGACCCGGAAGATGGGTCATAACTCTAAGCAACTAAATTCCTCATCACTTTTGCCATCGAACAATAAATTTACCGGAATCCGTCCATCCGAAGTGAATGACAGCCACAGACAAAAAGAAATTTTCACAGTTTTCCCACTAGCGCCATCAAAAGAAAATTGTTTCGTTTCAAGTAAATATTCATTCAAATATGTTGCAGATAGTCTTGAATATATGTTTGGTTCCGAAATACTTCACAATATTAAAAAAATCACCATAAATGTAACGAAATACAGAGCAAAATCATCTGAACCAGCAGGCCCCGGGCCATATTTTGGGCTCCCCGGTCCATCATCTCTTGGCAAAATTTTTTGTTTCCAATTGGTCCATAGTACATAAAATTTCATCAAAATTTGTGCTAAAATTCCTTCCTGAAGCCGAAAAAAATCGTAAAGGAACTGGGGAGCCCAAAATTTTGCCAGGGGGCACTTGAAATGCCAGCCCCCACCCATTTTAGAGAGCACAGACATATACGCTGTTTGAACATAGAAACACAGAGAAAAGAGAATAGAAAGAATATAGAATAGATTTCGAAAGGGTTTGCATATATGATGGGTTATAATGAGTAGTTGCGTGTGTAAACAAGAATAAGCTAGTCATGCGGCTTATTATACTGATAACAGCAACTGTTCCATTTTAAGAATTTAACAAATAATTTTCATAATTGCACATTAGCGAACCTTAATAATGTCCAAAATACCCTGCTCACATTAAATATGTGCGTTTTGTAACTTCAGTTAAATCGCTGCAACCGAAAGCAGTATACTGTGACGTTTGGTCTATTTATTGAATTCTGAGTGCGGGAAGTGAAACGAGCGAAGCGAAGCGAAGAATTCTTATCAGCCGTAACTGTGGTGTAATTTTGACAATGTTCGTTGTTTGGATTATTTAAAATTACACGCAATAACGCAACTTTTTAGCTTGATTTGCAGTATAACTCATTCGAAAGCTTGAAATATCTATTTCTGCTCTTTAGTTAGGCGCAAAGCCCAACTCCCACATCTTCCCTAAAAAAGTGGACCAACGGGATGGTGGTTCGGCAAAAAATAACATTATTTATTATAACACGCCAACTGTAATTGTTTTGTAGTACAAATTCATTTTGTAGAACAAATAAGCCTCTATAAAAATATATATATATAATGCTTTGCTATAATGTGTTTTTGCATGTGTTTTACAATGGGCCCATAACAGCCAAAATAAACAAAAACGGTAACAATCTCCACAACCACTCGAGATATGTTTTTGATGTCATTTAGTAGAGCAATTCATCTGTGGTCCCAAATATTGTATCACTATTGTTATTGTTTAAGCTGCAGAGCTCTGTCAAAACAGGTTTTTCCACGGGCCCATGATGCTTAAAATATACGAAAATTGTAATATCTCCGCAACCGCTTGAGCTATGATTATGTATACAGGTGTTTTTGGTCTCGCGTTCTACTGTAGAGCAATAATTTATTCTCTAAATGTGTGCTGCTATATTGGCATTATTCGAAATGGTAATATCTCCGCAACCGCTCGAGCTACATATGTGGGCTTACGGTATCATTTTGTGGAGTAATTCATTCTCTACATCGCTGCTAATGATGTGCTCATTATATACGCTGTACGGTTGAGTCAAAATTGGTTTTTAATGGTCCCGTTGACACAAAACACACGAAAACGGGAGCAAAATGGCTGATATTCGGTTGTTCATTAATCAATTTCATGCTCTAATTACTGTCTACGTCTCTAAATTAAGTTCAACACTCAGAATTCATCATCCTGGCGACACGACATGCTGCTATTGTGTCATAAAGATCATGCTGAGATAATTCTCAGCTTGAAACGAAGACAGTTCAGATGACTGTGTTCACGGAACAAAAAATTACGAAGCTGAGTTTCATTTGATATAATCATGTTATTTACAAATATTTTACAAATTCAAAAATTACTGTCTACGTCTCTAAATTAAGTTCAACACTCAGAATTCACCATCCTGGCGATACGGCATTGTGCTATTTTGTCACAAATATCATTCTGAGATAATTTTCAGCTTGAAACAAAGACAATTCAGATGACTATATTCAGGGAACAAAAAATTACGAAGCTGAGTTTCATTTGTTATAATCAGGTTATTTAAAAATTCTGTAGTAGAATCATTTCATGTCATTTTGGACGGAGGGCTATATAGACACTTTTTGGGCCATACCACCAGTCTTTTGCAAGGAAATTTAATGACGCTGTGAGGTGTAGTAATAGGCGTTCCGATGGTCACAATGAGGTGTGGTGGACCTCTGTGCCCACAAACCGGATTGGCCAAATGAAGCCAAAACACAAGTCGCACTATAAACGTACGCCGTATCGCTAGCACGTGATACATATGTGTGTTTTTCATTTATTTGTGATCCTTTGGTATTTGCTAATTTTTCCGCAATAACTTGGGAGTAAACATCGACACCGAAGTTGACGTTAAGCTTCCGAAAATTTTTTTCGTGACATACAGCTCCACCCGGCATAGGTCAAATCTGGCAGATTGCATACGTTGGTAAATAACGTCAAAGCGCACTAGCGCCAAAAATGCTATATAACGATAATCGTAATCAGTACAGGTTTTATTGAAAAAAGGATGTCAGCGTCTGTCCATGTGTTGTATGATGATGCGGTCGAAGGTCATAAAGTGCCAAAAATGGGGTATGCAAAATGTACCCGACCTTACGAAAATTAAGGGTAAAAAAGCCAAATCTAGCATACTCTTACAATAGGCCGAAGGGAAACATAGAACCCCCACTAGAACCGACCCATGTATTAAAAAATTTTAATGAAAATGTAGCCCCCCTCTCCATCCGGCCGCATCAGGGAGTAACCGGAATTCCGGTTCCGGCGAAAATCGTGTTTCGGCAAAGGGCAAAAACCATACCAGAACCAGAATTCCAGCTTAAAAATTTTATTTGAAATTTTCCACATTTTTGCTTCATCTGTGACCCAAACATATATAATATATTTTACAAAGATCAAACTCCAATACAACCAAGCAAAATAAAAGATTAACTAAACAATTTGTCGCATGGAACGTAAGTTGGGCACATAATCTTAGTATGAATTTTTCATAATAATCAGCAAGAGTTTGTTAACAAATCAAAGCCAGGTCAATGCTTGTAGCAGCTATTTTGTAAATTCAGAAGTCTTCAGGGCATGTTCGAACTAAACCGGTCCATCTCGGTAACAGAGTATGGCTTACGTAGACGTATGTTTCGCTAACACAAATTGTGTCAAGCACGAGCCAGTGCGCTTGTAAACTTGGTAAATAGAATTGAATTGAAGCACCAGCCTAAATTGAAGTAAACTAACGCTATGTGCAAAGCTGCCAGAAACTGCTTTCGTGGCAAAGAACTGTATTTGTAGAAACTGTGCGTGTAGCATCACAGTTTATAGCATTCTGATTAGAAAATTATCATCTAACTGACGGGCACGGTTTGTCCAACGCTAGCCTAAACAGTGCCTCTGTCCGCTGATCAGAAAATTACCTTCTACCTATTATTTTCTCTTAGAATCATATAAACCAATAATTTCAAGTTTCATACATACGAACATAATAACAAACTATGTGTAGTACAGGGAGGCGACTGGAGACAGAGCGAAAGTGTGTATTCTACGCTCCACGCGTTGTAAGCACATTCAATTTGACGCAGTATACGCAATGGTGTATAGTGGAAGACATTTTTTGCTCTGGGTGTCAAAAACCGACATAATTGATTGATAAATAAACATTATTAGCTTCCCCAGTCTCTTTAAAGTTTCAGAAAGGCAATAATATCATCGCAATACATTAAATTTAATGTAAACGTTATTTTTAATGCATTTTAAATCCACTATACCTTCATTTCTTCTTTCATTAGTTTTACTATAAATTTCGAAGACCAGGTTCCGGATCCGGTTTAAATGGACGGTTCCGGATCCGGTTTAAATGGACGGTTCCGGTTCCAGTTAGTAAATTTCGGTTCCGGTTATTCACTGGGCCGCATGTATAGCACACGAAACCGAAGGTCGCAAGAACCATATTATTACATAAGTTTATCATCATTGCACCATGATATGGGCCGTGCGGTTAACTTGGCAGCTAGATAATCCTTCTGCCTGCCCGCACATCTATTGCGCGCATTGTCCTTGGTATCATCACATAAAATGTATGCTAATCATAGATCAATTATTGTGTTTGTGCTACACCAGCAGCGTGTTAAACCAAATATAGAATCTTTTACAAGTACAGTTACAAACAGAATTAAGTGCTTATAAAATCGAACGCAGACGAAATCGATCGAAAGCGCAATCGATCGATCTTCATTTAACCGAAATTCGTTAAATTAAACGCAAACTAACATTTTCAATTAAAAATATTTTTTTCAACACAATCGAAATTTGTTCAATTAAACGCGAACTAATATTTTTTATTAATTTTTTTTTATTTTGACGCAATCGAAACTCGTTAAATTAATCGACTTTCGTTTAAACGCAAACTATCGAAATCGAACGAAGTTCTATCGATTTTTGAGCACTTCATTCTGATCGTAACTGTAGCTAAAGTTTCACTCGTTGTATGGTGTAGGAAGGTGTAACCCCCCGCCCGACCTCAGGCGTAGCCCCCCACGACTTAAACTTTCGGGGTTCCAATTTCTACAAGGCCTAAGGATCTGCCTGAAATTTTTTGTCGGACATCCCTCTTTCATGATTGGTTTGTGAGCATAAAATTGTATCTGTAGGTGCTTGCGCTAGAAAAACTTCTGCGACAGGCTTGGTATAAATTGGTCAATTTTTAATCCCATAAGGGCCTTAGTGGCACCAATTTTAGGTCACAAGTCCTCAAAATGGCTAGACGGCAACGATTTTGGTCGGACTTGCATACAAACAGACCGTGATTCACGTGTCACTGCATCAACCTACAGAATAATGACTTATTTCGGATTAAAATTTGACTCCCAGGGGGACCCTTTGCGATCCCTGTAGCAGATTTCAGGTACCTCGTTTTGCATAGAGACATCGATATTCGAAAAATTCAGGGCTTTTACGTTGGAAAAGGTCTAGACACTGTACATTCGAAAAGGTTTCATTTTGGCTTCAAAAAGGGGTGTTTCAAAAGTACATTGTTTCGTGAAATGACCCAGTATCATTATATTTATAGCAACATATCGGCTGCATTCCAATGGAATCAATCTTAACAGCGACCCTAGCAGTAGTACTTTTGCAAAGTGTTGCCAAATCACAGTTTACACTATTGATCATTGTGTACTGGAATGTTACAAACTAGAAGAAGCAAAGAATTTGGCTAACAGTTTTACACCAAAGTATAATAATGTTAAGTATTTTCAAAAATATTTCATAGCATCGACTATTTTCCCCAACCAATTGTTGACTTTTCCCATAGCAAACAAACATCTGCACAGCTGCTCGGATGTGATCAGATCCAACATGAGCAAATCCAAGTGTTACCAAAAGACAGTTTACTACGTATCATAGCGTAGTGTAATGAAACGTTTACTACAAGCTAAAAAGAAGCAAAGAATTTGGAAAACCGTTTTACACCAAAGCATAATATTATTGACTATTTTCAGCAGTATTTTATAGCCTCGTCATCTTTCTCGACGAATTGTTGATTTTCTCAATAGCAGACAAACAGCATGTATTACTAAATGGCAAATAGGTAAGAACCAACGAGGTTAAGGACTAAAAATACGATTTTTGCAAGCCATCACTGCAAGTTCCTACTACATTTAAATCAATTATACATAAATCTACCTTACCCGATGTACGTGGTGGAATTCCGACTCATTGAATTATAGTTGCACTGCGCGACCTAAACGTAATATTATGAACATTAAGATCTAGGATAAAAATCCTCCAACGAAAAAAATAACGAAGAGACTAACTGTAATACCATTTTGCCGTATTACCAGCTTATTTGTATAACACTTATTGATATTACTTTGGATTTATTCAGTTCAGGCATAGACGATGCTATGTAGGACCAAGCAATGATTTTATGGCATTTTGCTGTTCGACTATCCTTTGCGGTGCTATCGAAGCAGTGTAAATGAAGCCAGAAATTACAATAATTAGCAGCAACTCTACTTAATGTAAGGGCCCGATGCACAATTTCCCTTGTTAATTCGACAAAATTATACTAAATTGTGTCAAACATTGTGAACAGGTACATATCAATTGCTATTAATTTGAGTCATTTTTGCAAGGAATACGTTTAGAACACAGCAAAACGCGTTTTCACGCCTTCATAACCCAAATAAGTAAGTATACACTGAAAGAACAGTTTGCCACCTAATACACAAACTGACTTTGCGTTGTTTTGAAAGTAACATCCAGTGTACAGCCACTGAAACTACTTATATACAGCAAATGGGAATTGAAAATGGACCATTATTGTAGAGAATTACATTACTATTCAGAAATAAATTCAGACTAAAAAAGATATTTCACATTTTCACAGCCCAAACACGTATACAGAAACGTCAGTTTGACTCAATCAACACAGGATACAAAATGGACTATTCGATGTTTTCAAAAGAACGTCAGTTTTCGGCCAGTGAAATTATGTAAGCAATACAACTATACTGTTATGGCTTGTCCATCGCTCTCCGAAAAGCGGGGTGGCGCAAATTCGGGGGCCCCATGTACAGTCTCCGAAAAAAATTTTTTAAGTAGGATAAATTTTGTTTAAAAATACTAAATATTTCCATTTTTTGTACAGTTCACTGCCGTGCATGTATTTTGAAGATTCTGATATAAAACGACGTTTTGACATTAGAAATAGTGGTAATTAATGTTTCAAAACATAAATTTTGAGACAAAAAATGTTTGGGTTTAGTTGAACATGGGGAGGGGGCTTCGGCCGAATGTGGGGGAAGGGGGTGCGAACATGGGGGATTTGGAAAATGGTGGTCCCCCATCCACCTCACTGTGTTGAGGCTAGCGCTTAAATAAATTAATTTAACGTTAATTGCATTAAATCGCAAATAGCTTGTCTTGTATCGCTAAGGTGTCAATATCTGAATGTTGTATATGAAATTTAGCGAGATGTATGTACATAGTTATAAGTTATATTTAGCATAAACTTATAAAATTAGCTAAATATCAACCACTGTATTTTGAATAGTTAAGGAGATATACCCGGTTACTGCGCATTCATGGACTCACACCGTGCAAGGTCTTATAGGATAAATTGCTCAACAAAATGCGACCAATAACAGCATTATAGCTCGACGGGTTGCGGAAATATTGCCCTTTTGTGTATTTTGGGTTTATGGACCCATTCAAAAACCCGTTTTGCGTAAAAAGCGAGTATAGCTGCTAACCATATCAACTATATGGAGGATGAATTGGTCTATAAAATGAGACTAAAAACACCCGTATAGCTCGAGGAGATAGTACCGTATAGCTCGAGGAGATACTACCGTTTTCGCGTATTTTATGTATCAAAAGTCATTAAAACCCATCCTATTGTTGGGCTGAATGATAGTGGAATTAGGATTCGCGCTTAACTAAATGTCACAACTAATACAGTACTTGCCAAAAACCACCGTCGCATTACGAGCGACTGGCTCGCTCGAGATTTCGACACTATTTAAATTCATAATAAATTCTATTTTTAATAAGAAATATAGTTCCGAGCGAGTCATTTTTGGAGAGAAATGTAAATATTTCGAGCTTTCCAACAAGCTATCGCGCAAGTCAATCCGTCCAACATACGTTAAGTTATGTGTGTCGCCCTAAAACCCCAATAACGAAAATTGTCAAATTTCACCGCTATCCGGACACTAAAAATTCTCCGCTTCGTTCGTTTGACACACTGCACTCAAAATTCAGATATTCTGAATGAACTTCGCTATATCGTTCAAACGATATTTTAGTAAATCCGCAAAGAATATTACAATTTTCATCAGAACCACGTATCTACTAAACTCTTACCAGCGTGTCTCCTCGTTCGATGTAAATTTTCTTCTTCGACTTTACAGGGTAAAACATCTGAAAATGCTAGGAACTAATTTATAAAGTTATTAAGACAACCAAGCAATATTTGAACTTACATAACGAACTAATAATGATTACAGGTGTAATGGACAGCTAAAAATTTATCGAACATAACATCAAAATAGCAGCAGTGATTTCAGGCACAAAATACTCCGCTTATCTTTGAGCGATTAACATTTCCGTATTGAAGTAAATAATAATATGCTAACAAACATGTTGGATACAACTGGAACAAAGCGTGAAATTCCTCGACCAACCATCAAACGAGCAGAACATGTTTTTATCGAGTACTGCAGATTTGAGGCGTGTTCACATTCCATCCGACCCGATTCGACACAACTTGCTAAATTTTTTCGAGATGAAATGGTGTGAAAATAAATACATACACACGTATACGGCAGGCGTAGAGATTATTCGTGTTGGATCGGACGCAATACGATCATGCCATAATACTACACAAAAATAGCTTAATGACACAAGTTAGCATTTTCAATAATAATATTGTCTAAAATGGCAAAATCAGATGTACTAAATTTTTACTGCGATTGCCCGAGTATGTGTACGTGTGAGTTGGAACGCGTTTACGTAAAAATGGTTTGCGTGAGTGCGTGCGAATGCAGTTTATTCTGGTCGTGACTGTATATGAACAAGAGTGTGTTTAGGCACATCCATATCCAATAAAAATTGCAACGTTCTCCAGTTGATTCATGTGCAATAGGTGCAATTATTGTCATGGCATATTTCTAGTAAGTTATTATAATGCAAATCTAATAACACTAGCAAATAAAAAGTTTATTCCTCATTTCTAATTTTGTACAATAATTTAACCCTACTTTTACACCCCACCTTTGTATAATCAAGAGTGCATAAGGGAAGGTGTTACAATATTTTTGAATTAATTTCTTTCGAGCGAACGACAGTCATTTTTGGCGACTACGGTTTTCATGGTATTATCTAATCATTGATAGCATTCACACTGGTTACGCAAATCTTTCTGTTAGCCTTGATCATAACATTAAACGAAACTATAACGTTACCTAAAATGCGCGATGTTTTGTAGCACTCCCTCAGATGTAAATGCAGCAATAGATTTTTGTGCTGTATGCGCTTGGCAGAGATAAGTTCTGTTCGTTCGCCTCTCGCTCGACGCTGGTTCGGAATCTGTTCGAAATGTCTAGCGCACCTGATTTAAAATTGGTCTGCTTTCATTTCCAGCAACCACGGTGGCTCCTACATATCGACCAACGCATTTGTAAAAAATAGGAAAACAAAAACACGCTTCTGACAGACAGCATTTGATAGAACCGCTGCCAAATAATTTTTTTACATGAGACTATAGTACCTGTGGCCATTGCGGATTCCCTTTCCCGATCATCGTCCACGAATTATTGCGCACCCGGAATGCGGAAATAACTTCGCCTAAAATTATTACTGAATAACATGTTGGCCTGTCGACAATGGCAGCGAAGTATGGAGTCCCACTTTTCAAATTTTTATGTTCGTCCATACCCGCCAAAACTCCCATTTTTAACTAAATCTATCAATATTTCTAAAGTCTAGTGTCTGAATATTAATTGTTTTAGACATTTAATTACTACTATTTCTAATACTATATATAACAATGTTTTAGTGTGTGACAATATTTGCTTGACAGTAGAAACCAGAAATTTCACCAATTTACACAAAAACACCTAGGAAAAATTCTTATCTCAATCAGATGCGCCATAGAATTATTAGACACGTGGCGGTTTAATAACTATTTTAGCATATCACTCCGCAAAACACTGAATATAACATTAATCGTTAGATATCGAAGACCATGCCCGAGCAGAACATAGGGCATCCACATTTCATTCTCATTGGCTAAAGACGCAAAATTCGGTTCCCATCGCTGCGGACAGAATCACACAAAATGTTCTTGTTCCGTGGCAAAATTTTGAGCGAGTGGAGAGCTCTGCAAAATGATAATATATGCAAAAGTGTCACAACTGCTGTAAAAACAATAACCCCTTTATTGTTAGAACAATAAATGACCGGCTATATTTGAATTTACGAAAATTATTCATTAGACTCAATAAAAACATTTGAAAGCAGTCTAATTCGAGTCCAGATTTTATAACAAAATTAATAAGTCCCCCATTATTTCGGCGATTCCTCCTAGTTCATGCAACAGGTAAATTTTGGAATCCCCGACCCAGCATCCCCGGGTATTTTCGAGTGACATCTCAAAAACGAACGTACTAACAAAAATATTTCAACAAAATTCAATATTCTTGGTTATATTTCGATAATTTATGTCAAACTACTGAGTAAGATGAAGCGTGGCCTGCAGAAATATGCACTTTCACTAAGAAAATAGTCAGCAAAAACAACGATAAAAATGTTGTAAATGCATGAAAAACATAATAAATGCAATAATAAAACCCCGTTGACTGTGGGAGTACGGTTCCCCCACGTAAGCTGGAAGGAAATTCCCACGGGTATTTTGTGTACCCCTCGGGTTAGAGCTGCCCCCACGGATAAAATTTTAGTTCTGTAGAAAACCAGATATATATAGAAAATTTTATATTGTAGACAAGTTTTGTTACCAGTGGCGGGTGTGAGCTGGAAAACACTAAAAAATTGATCGACATTCCTTAGAAATCGAATTGAAATACTAGTGAGAGTGGTTGTCGACCATTCTCCGCGCCCATATACACTATTCATAAAACAGCAAACGGGAGAAAAAATATTCTCACCTAAACTATGAGCATGAGTTCTGTAAGCGAATGGAATCGCAGTAGGACCCCTATTATATTCACAACCAATCGTCATTCGGTAGTCTGAAATAAAAGAATAGCTTAAACGAAGAATATTATGCAACGCTAGCAACAATTAAGCATACTCTTTGAGAGAAAGAATTACTTAGGGTCGGAAACTTCAACTTACAGGACATTGACAAATGATTGCTCAGGCAGTGTATAATCAAAAACACAAGGATATGTCAAAAAAGTTATAATATTGGATTTCCCACGGAGGTAGCCTCAGTGGTATTTCGATTTCCCAAAGTTGTCCTGAGTTCAAGCCACAGGTAATTTTTGGCTTCACCCAACTCAACACCCTGGCTCTATTTCTGTATAAAAATATTATTTATACATATTATAATCTGTATATATTAATATATAATTATTCTTTTCAGCCAAGAAAACCATACCATTTTTTATGGAACTCATCAAAAACTCCCGTTTTTTTCTGGCGTGGCTAAATAAACGAAAAATTACCGTCAGTCGATTGGGTTTCGCTATATAATATGCATTATTATAGTATATTTACTGCCAAGCACTAATTTATTGCGTTTCCGCATAAACTTACTTCTTCGATCTGGGGGACTCCAGTACTGCCCCCCCCAATTACTTTTATGGTGGATTTGGAAAGCCAGTACGTAAGTCCTTTCTGTTCAATTTTACTGACTGATATTTTAATTTAATAGCATGTTTGGACGAACATCAGCAGTACGAAAAAATAAATTATTGCAAAAATCCAGACAGGATTTAATATAATTATTAATACCTAGTCTGAATTTTATGATGGAAGTATTATGTTTATGTTAACTCTGTACAATGCTACATTATTATTATGATAATGTCAACCCTGTGTAGATTATTCCGAATAAAGCGAGATTATTCCATTAGCAACCCGAAGAAGTCCAAGCCGTAATACGTATTTATTTTAATCATATAAGATACCAACAGTTGCGAACTCGATTTCAAACTTTAGTAATAACTAAATTTAACAACAAAAATTTTAATATTATATAATTGGCTTCCCAACATAATGTTATAAGTCGATATGTCGGTATATTCAGACTTGTAAATTATCGCAAAAACGTTAATTATTTTGCTGCAGCTATATTTGTAAATTTTCGTCCTTTATTTCTATACTAATCTTAATGACAGCGAGATATAACTGAATTTATTCGAACAAAGATGCTGCGATATTGATAAGTTTTAGCACACTCCATAAAATGCTGAGGATATTATATATAAATACTTTAGCCAAACATATATATATAATATAAACAACCTGGCGTTTGTGGCGGTATATTGGTATAAAACGCCGGAACAAAAAGCATAATTCCGGAAATGTACTTCGGCATTTGTTTTGTTAATCGCAACGTCACACCTGAATTATCGCTCACATTCCCTGTAAAATTAACAAAAAATAACTCAACACATCTACCCACAACATCAATATGTCTACTAATCCAGCATAAGAAAGCGTTGTTCGTTGCGATCGATTTTCGCTCAATAAATTTCAAATCTTATTCGAAAAGCGTTCACACTTTTTCAAAAATTTTCAGTGTTTGTTTTAAAAAATGTTCCAAACATGTTCACAAATAAAAATTTTAAACAGCAGCCGTTCTTTCGAAACTAGGCAGTTATTTTTGGCTAGTACCATAATCTGTCAGTGGATCCAGTCTGAACCAAGTTATGTCTTGGCATAGCAAAAAAATGGTACATAATATGTCTACCTAGGTTGGTTATCATCACTTCTGGATGTCATAATAAATGGAGCAAAGGGATCTGCCCAGTGATTTCGTGCTACATGTGGCGCGGTAGAGTGAAGCACACACCGCGTGGAGGCAGCTAAAAGCCTCAGAGTTAACTCCGACCGTAGATTTAGACGACCACTTTACTGCACTACACTTATGATATACAGTTATGTCGAAAAGTTTACAATATTGTCATTGACGACAACAATATAATTCTAGTATATGTAATAAATTACAAAAAAGTGAGTGGAGCAATAGCCAAACTATTTGATATCTTATTTATGTATGAATTTATTTCAGCTAAATCAATCAACTCAAATTTATAATACGTATATATCACGTTTTAAACAAATTTATGTCAAATACGCCACACAAATAAAGGCTGGGTAGCTAAAAATTAGCTAATCAGTAATATCAACTAATTAGCCAATTAACTAACTAATAAAATCATAGAGCATTAAAAATACATATTCATGATCAGTGACATCGAAAAACCCCAAACGCAAAAATTAGAAATTTTGAGGCGACTGTAAAACTGGCATAAAATTAACAATTAGACAATTAATTAATCAACCAATTAGCACAATACGCCCAAGCTTTAGAGCTTCATAAATGTCATATTAGTCATCAATTAGAAAATAGCCGTGTGCAAATTTTTTCATTTCTGAGCAGTTTGAAAATTTTCAAAATTTAGCTAATTTAGCATATTTTTAACTTGTTCCAACATTAATAAACACCAGATTTATAACCAGTACGGCAAAATGACAGCTTTACAAAAAACCAGTAGCAAAATGACAGCTTTACAATAATTATTCATTCAAAAATAAACAATTTTTGTTTGAAAACACATACTGTGTCAAGACGCATATTGGACTTAAATAGCGATAAATAAAATATAACATACCGCGGAACTTTTTAGCGTAATGAATCTGAAGCACCATCGCACGTGTTCCGTACTCAGGACCAATTGGTGTGCCAACTCCTTTCGGGAACTTCAGCGCTGGAGCATTTCTAGCCCACGCGTAAATAATCTTTCCCGAACATACGCCGTGGTGAAGACAGTCCCTAAATATAACGTAATAGTCATAAAAAATGAAATTGAGAATGCGCGTTGTAAACAACTGGTTGGTACCGATCTCTGTTTTCGGCCCGCACGAGGTCCACAGTGGTAACTGGAGCGACAAGTTACGCCAACCGAATCTGTCATTCTTGCACGTATACTATCCAATTTACCGACCACGGATGAATGGAAGGACGAGTCAGCCTTCCCGGTCCAAACACACGACCTTACGGTTGATAGTCCAACTACGTCTGAATAATAGAGAAACTAGCAAAATTGCACAATATTAAGCTAATAAAGCCACTACGATATAACGCTAATTATACAATAATTCCCAAAGAGAAAATAACGATAAAATATTGTGGCTTCTCCATTCGCTGAAATCTTTCCAGAGGCCATGTACTAGGGTATGCCCTGGATTTTTGTATAATTTCGTTAAATATTTCAACTTTTAAGTCAACTAAGGGAATTTTTACTTGGAAAAAGCCAAACATTTTGCCAGAAGGCGCCAAAATTTTGTCGGAAAACGCCCGTTTTTGCAGGAAGGCACCGAGAAAAGTCAGGGCACCGTCCCTACCTCCACCAAGTCTGAGGAAGCCAGATATTTTTGAGAAACCAAATATTATTAGCAATATTAAGGTGAACAATTTGATTTGCACGTGTATTGGAACATCCTATGTATGTTATTATTCAGGGCTTTCCGCAGTAGCAAAGCTACACTAAAATCCAATTCACGAAATTAAACTGCGTCACCGACAAAAATCTGCAAATTTGTGACATGTTACCTCGAACGTACAGTACTCGCAGAAATGAGTACTGCTCGTTCGATGTTTGCTCGAAGTTCGTTCGATAAATTAAAAATTTTGTTCGATATGTGTTGGAATTTTGTTCGAGAGGTATATATTCGAAATTTTTTCGCGAAGCTTTGACTTTGTTCGAGCGCTGTTCGATGTTCGTTCGTTCGAAAGGTGACACTCATTTGTGGCAAGTACACTGTAGTTTGACACACATAGATACAATATACAAATATCAGGGAGCAACCGGAATTCCGGTTCCGGCGAAAATCGTGTTCCGGCAAAGGGCAAAACCATACCGGAACCGGAATTCCGGTTTAAAAATTTTGTTTGAAATTTTCCACGTCTTTTGCTTCATCCTGTAATCCAAACATATGTAATATATATTATACAATGATCAAGCTCCAATACAACCAAGCAAAAGATAAGATTAACTAACCAATTTGCCGTGTGAAACGTAAGTAGGGCACATAATTTGAGCAGGAATTTTTCATAATAACCTGCAGGAGTTTGTTAAATCAAAGCCAGGACGATGCTTGTAACAGCTATTCTACACATCCAGAAGTCTGTGGGATACGTTTGAATTAAACCGGTCCAACTCGGTAACAGAGTATGGCTTACGCAGAAGTACATAGGGTATGCTTGGCTAACATAAATTACGTCAAGCACTCGCCAGTGCGCTTGTAAACTTGGTAAATCAGTCTAAATTGAAGTAAACTAACGTTATCTGCAACGCAGCTAGAAACTGCTTTCTTGGCAATGAACTGTATTTATTGAAACTGTGCGAGCAGCATCACATTGTGTCTCATTTATAGCATTCTGATTAGAAAGTTATCATCATTATGATCTAATTGACGGGCGCCGTTTGTCCAACGCTAGCCTAAACAGTGTCTCTGACCACTGATTAGAAAATTACCTTCTATCTATTATTTTCTCTTAGAATCATATAAACCAATAATTTTAAGTTTCCTACAGAAGAACATGCAACAAACGTATGTGTAGTAAAGGGAGGCGACTGGAGACATAGCGAAATGTTTATTATACGCTCCATACGTTGTAAGCGCATTCAGTGTGATGCAGTATACGCAATGGTGTATAGTGGAAGACATTTTTTGCTCTGAATGTCCAAAAACCGACATATTTGATCGATAAATAAACATTATTAGCTTCCTCAGTCTCTTTGAAGTTTCAGAAAGGCAATAATACCGTCGCAATACATTAAGTTTAATGTAAAAGTTATTTTTAATGCATTATAAATCCACTATACCTTCCTTTCTTCCATCAGCTGTTTTACTATATATAAATTTCGAAGACCATGTTCCGGTTCCGGTTTAAATGGACGGTTCCGGTTATTCCCTGACAAATGTGTATACAGATGCCATTCTTAGAGCTTACACTAACTAATTTTACTAAGTTTCCCATCGCTGAATGGGGTTAAAGTTATTTGGTTTAGACTTTGGAGAGGTGATTTGGATTTTGTGGCTTTGAAACAAAAAACTGTCCAGTCCACTTACTTAGCACATGTGCCTTAGCTGAGAAAGATTGATATTTATGCTCAGCTCATATAATATTAATGTAACGATAAAAATGAAACCTATGTTGATGTCGCCTTACTACGAACACATTTTCCATATAAGCGGTCTTGAAGTTCAATAAGCTCAATTTTCAGCATTGATTTACAAGAGATATATACAAATTAATTGGAAGGTGAGACGATTGAAGCAAGTTATGTTATGTTGAGTTCACACGTTCAAAATTTTTGCTCAGATTTTAAGCTTTGAGTGTACTTTTCAATAGAAAAATCTGGTAAATTATCAAACTTCGAAAGTTCAGCTCAAATTTTAGATATTTTTTTTCAAAACGTGTTCCTTGTTCTCGAATGACTGAAGCATTGTGCTATAAAAGTTTCAATATCGATCACACGCTCAAATTCATCAAAAATCAAAAAGACGCTTCAAAACTTGAGCAAAAAGATCAAGCAAAACGTTTGAATGTGACACCGCCGAGCTCACAAAAATATTGTTTATGTCGCAATGTCATGACCAAGTGGAATATTTTGACTTAAGTTAAATCTTACTAGTCACATCGTGCTTTGCCTATTACCTTAAGCAGCTGCAGTTTTAGAACACACCACACTTCACCTCATCGAAAGGATTAATCAACTGTTAGGCGGCCAGCTTGGCAATATTTTGTTAATAATATTGTTGAAATGAAAACATTCAACCAGGTTAAGAAGAATCTCTGCAGGTTAGCCTACTTAGGTTCCACAAAGTATTATTTATTTCAAATTCCAATTCCTATGGTATCAAAACAAAATTGACCACTATATAAAATGTATGCACAAACACCATTAGAGCAAAAAAAAGTTGTGAAAGCCTAAAAATTTAGCCCGATACGGTAACCCAGACCAAAGAAATTTTTTACGCCTGGCTGTATCAAGTATTATAGCTGAGCTCTTGAAGAAACATTTTAACGCGGGCTATTTGTTAGTTGAATTCGGATTCGAACATAGTGAAATGATTACATCTAATCGAATGATGTTGCGATAATTTCAACAGTTAAGAAATAATCAGTAATATGAGCAAGGTGAACGATTGTCGACTCTGCTGCAGCGGGTGACACTCATCACTAAACTCAGACCCCCAGATTCTTGAACCACTAAATTAAAACCAACTCGAAATAGCGGTCCCACGAACACCTACGATTTAAATTTAATTGTCCAAGAACATGGCTGGGGTACAAATCGATGATACAAGAACAAGGACGAGGTCTTAATTGGTGGTACAAGAACACGGCTAGGATAAATCATGTTTATATCCCTCTTGGAGATCCATAAACCTGGGGAGGAAGGTAAGGCTGAAAAAGGACCGCAACGTACCGTTGCGAAAATATTGGGAACCTGAAGAGCGTCATACTCTTCAGCAGAGTCCATCATCATCCAGCCTTGGTAGGTAATATGATATGTCCCGGTGATACGTTGAGTCAAAACTCCAGGAAGGCTCCGGGGAGAGTGATGGCAACGGATCCATTTAAAGGGATTCTAAAAACACGGTTCAATCACATATATACGTAATATATCGCAAATATACTTCATGTTGCAGTAAGGATCATAGAATACATATCATAAAACAGAATAACTGAAACCTACAGGCTACAATGCACGATATACCCAAATCGAATCACAAAAATACATGAGCTGAAAAATTTTGCCGGCTGGTGGTATCACGCAAAACCCAATCCTAGAAGGAAGCCTTTATTCGCGGTTTTGTTGGAAAAGTCTCGTTACAATTTGTATGTACATGCACCCATTTTCTCCGGCCAGAATCGTCTAATCAGACCAGTTTGTTCGTAATCATACCCATTCTGGATCCATCGTCTACGCTGGAAAAACCATGTTCCAAATCAATGTGAGCATCAATAAAGTTATGTCCTTGTCAAACAGAATTTTCGAAAGCAAACAAAGACTTCATCAGCTAAAAACCAACTACCAACTACTAACCAAGGCTCATTTCGGCTAGCATTTTGACTGCACGAATAGAGCAACATATGATGTACACGCGACGCTTGAGCAAACGGTTCGAAGCCAAGAATGTAGCTAGAACTCGTTTGATCGAGTGGAAATTGAGCGCACATATATGCTTCATCCTACAACAATAAGTACACACGTACATAATAGCAGCAAATAATAGGTTTAAGTTTGGTTTCTCCATATATCAAATAATAGTAAAATTTACTCGGGAACAAATAATAGATTCCGCATCACGAAGTAACCAGAATTCCGGCTACAGCAAACATCTAAATTCCGATTGCTGATTTCCGGTTCAGATTGCTAATTTTTGGCGCAATAGTTAATTCTCCTATACACGTGACTGTAAATTCTCAGTGATTAGTGGTTTGCGACGTATGTGGAAAAGATTGGAGTCTACTCGCTAAGTATGGGTAACGGGGGAGTGTCCGAAAATTGCCAAATGTGTCTTTTTTTCGGTTATATAATTCCAAAATATATACATACATATTTTTCAGATTGACGAGGCTATCTCCTCTTTTTTGATTTTCCAGTACATGTTGGCAACTTTGCTGTTACTTCCAGCAAGATTTTTTCTCTAATCTTATAGAAAATTGTTGATTTTATTCTAATAACATAACATTCATACGTGGAAGCTATCGAAATTAACAAACTAAAATTTTAAGAAAATAATTATAACTTTTTTTACGCAGGCAGGACCACGCTAATTATCCAGCTATCCGCAAAATCTATAGGCCCCACACAGGCCTCAACGCAACATTATTGCAAATAGTGATGGGCAGGGATAGGGCTAACCATATCCGAGTACAATAGTGGGGTATATACATCGAATAATCCAGATATGGAAAACCATATCCTAAAATTTTAAACATTTATTTAAACTTCAAAGAGGGTGTACTGGACTTTGTCATTAACTATATACAATATATAGCTCTATTTTATGATGTACCTATTAAAAATTTGAGTTATAAACAAACAGTCCTTTTTAAAATGCTTTTGCACCGATATTTACGGCATATGCTTACGTTAAGTCGAAGATTAAGCCTATTTTTGTGAACAGTTTTAAATTAATAGTGGTCAGTATTTCAATTTATAGTTAACGCTAATTTATTCAGAAATTTAAAATTGGAAATTAGGGATAATGTGGGTATCTTGGAAATTCATGCGGGAGTAATAGAGAGCCACTAGAGCCACCTCGAAGTCAGAGGTTGTGAATTGTCCAAAAACCACCAACTACAAGTAAAGCCTGAAAAGCGGTTGCTAAATACAGAATTTCGCACAAAAACTGCAATGTTTGAGGAGTCTGAAAAGTTTCTCATTTGGTTTTACAAATTTTCAGGACAAGATGTAACTCCAGAGGGAATCGTTTTAAAAATCTACTTATTCCCTGAAGTGTCGTGATGTATGGTTACATTTTTCAAACTTCGACACAGTTCTAAAAGCAATATATATACCAACTGAAAATAAACAAATCGAGGTTGTCTATCTTAAACCACTGAAAAGGTGTGAAATATAATTGCTGGACTCTAGATATTCTGGACCCGATAGCAATGTATAACCAGGCAAATGATCAGATCATTTGTCATCATCGAACGGCGATATAGGCACTATCCACGAATAGCGTTACGAACAATTTGCTTAATTTTTTCCATTCCAAGACATTGTCAAAATAACCCATCCACCCAAAGTTAGATGAGTTACACCGACAGACAAATAAATTTTCACGACTTTCCCTCAGTGAAACTCCGCTAGCTATGTTTCAACAAACGTCAGCACGTAAAGTCAAATACAGAAATAGTACAAAAATGAGCTGAACATTAAAAATCTATGAGTCCCAAAAGATCGTAAGTCCGAAAATGCGAAATCTCGATCGATTATTACGTAACCGAAGCTAGCAGCCGGAACCGTCCATTTAAACAGGATCCGGGTCTTTGAAACATATATATGGTAAAACAGATAAAAACGAAATGAAGTCGCTGTGTATTTAAAATGTATTAAAAATAAATTTTATATTAAACTTGATGGCGATGACATTGGCACTGTGGGACTTTGAAGAGGCTGAGGAAGCTAAAATATTTATTTATAGATCCAGATGAAAGTTTTTTAGACTCAAAGCAAAAAAATGCCTTCCGCTGTACATGTTTGCGTAAACTGTGTCAAACTGCATGTTCTTGCAACGCAAGAAGTGTAGCCTGGACGATTTCGCTGTCTCCAATCGTCTCCCTTTACTAGACATAACATGATATTCCGTAAGATACTTGAAATTATTGGTTTATAAGGTTCTAAAAATAAAGAGGTATACTATAATTTTCTGATCCTTATCCAGAGACATTATTCAGGCTAGCGGTGGGCAACCAGTGTCCCTCAGTTAGATGATGATTATTATTTTCCGACCAGAATTCTATAAATCATATAAACTGTGATACTGCTCGCACAGTTTCAATACATACAGTTCGTTCCTAAGAACGCAGTTTCTGGCTGCTTTGCAAACAAGTTAACTTACTCCAACGTAGATTGATTACAAAGTTTACAAGCGCACTGGCTGGTGCTTCACGCAGTCTATATCAGCCAACATTACAGCTAAGTACTTCAATAATCCGTATTCTATTATGTATATCAAGTTAACCGGTTCAATTCTAACATAAACCGCATAAGTCTGAAAGGGTAAACTGCATTAATAGTGAATCTAAACCTGTGTGTAAATTCATTTTGACTGCAGTAAGTAATAATAACGTATTATAAATAGGTTCGGTTTGCGGTGAAAAGTCAAGCAATGAACGGAAATTTTAAAAAGGAAGTATTTTGGGTTTTCGAAATAAACTTTAAGCTAAGACGGTCACGTGAAATGTATTCGTCTCGTTGGTGTAAGGCTAATATATAAACTAAAATTGGCCGCACAAACACACCATAAAATCTCTTTATTTATTCTCTGTATTCGCGGCATCCTTAAATGACGGGTTTGTGGCTTCTCCACTAGTTAAATTTTGACTGCTCACTGGATGCAATGTCAGGATATCCGGATTATCCGAGCATGCCGACGCCGCGAATATCCGGATATGAGAATTTTCTTGTTCACCATTAATTGCAAATACACCAAACTTTCACAATTTTGTTGCCTATGTTCAATATTTATATCCCCATGCTACACCTACATTGCTTGGTAACGACATCCCCAAGTGTACTGTTAAAACATTGGCACCAACTTGTTTATCTGGTTAAATAAATCTACAATGCTAATCCTTCACGCCCAACAAACAAGAGGGTCATTAATACTTCATTTTATATTACCTTACTGATAAGACCAGGTTGCCGTTCCGGTTCCGGCTTAATTTCGATTCCGGTTACTCACTGATGCGAATATATACTAACCAATTTTTCACACTGTGACAGAAGCGTAGTGAGAAATGGTAACAGTACGCACCCAATCACTATTTTGAAATTCCCAATTTCGCTTTCATAAACCCCATTTGAAGTTCTAAGAAAAATGGCATCACAACTGTGCAATAAGCAAACATGAAATCCGCTGGTCCGTTTGCTTATTCTTCTCAAGACAAAAAAAACAGGAAGACTTATGAAACTATTGTCACATCTTTTAGGAAAACTTAAGCTAAGGCGTCATTTTTCGCGTTGCAGACAACCAACGCTTGATTTCGGTATTCACTACCTACCTTTACAATATACGTAGAATAGGGTACTGAACTTCTTAGTGTATGTACAAACCTACCCTAATCATTAAAGACTTATTTTATTCAATACCAAGCCGACCTACAAATACTCCAGTTGAGAACGTCTTCCGGCGCCCAATAAAACGCTCAGATCGATCAACAAGATAAGCCGATGAAACAAAGCGGCGTTGGAAAACAGATGTACCACAACATAAGGTTATGTAGGTATATATATATATATATGTGTGTATGTATATAAATAAATATATATGTAGCTATATAAATGTGTATAATATATTTATACGCACGCATGATATTATATATATATATATATCTATACACGTTACATGAATATATATATAAACAAGCCAGTACTGACCTCGATTACATTGCACGCACTAAGCACAAGCACACAGACCAGCTTCAATGTTCATTGGTTTAAAGAATATCAATGGTATGTACGTGTCGATTGCTAATGCAGTTATCATTAAGTAAGCGCTGCATGGAATCGGCACTAGCTCCGCAATCGCACTATCTCCAATATATATATATACTTCTTGCATAACATCGGTATCAAACCTAGCGTTGTCCTATATTCCCATATTCTGTCACTATATATATAGACGATAAGATATATACATATATATTATGGAATAGTTCACATCATATCAACCGCCGCTTAGAGCAGTACCTGGACGTCAAAATAAGGACATAGCCCGCCATCCCACCTAAAGATCCTCGCTCCTGTAGGACTAGGCCAAAAGATTAGCACTGGGAGGTTGGTATTTCAGCAGAAGATCTCCACCACTGCCAAGCGCAAAATATCATGAAACAGGAATGCCATATTCGGTATTTTACTACTGAGTTCAAAAAGTACAAATCCTACTATCATGAACCCCAAACAGTACATTACAAAACGTTACGTGTTTCTACAATATATTTCTAAACCAGAAAGCTCCAGTTTCTGCAAAATTAGTGTACAAGTCCAGGCGAACTTGTACCGGAATCGAACCTTCGCTTTCATATCATTGCCCGGCGAAATATGCATTAAAAGTTCTCTATATCCTAATAATTGATAACAAACCAA
Organism: Trileptium ribeirensis; assembly: GCA_030248225.1. Classification (NCBI taxonomy): domain Eukaryota; kingdom Metazoa; phylum Nematoda; class Enoplea; order Enoplida; family Thoracostomopsidae; genus Trileptium; species Trileptium ribeirensis. The sequence continues at coordinate 25,832 of JASANE010025775.1, forward strand.
AATGGATCACTATTCTTGGCGCAACTTGATATGAAATAAAATGTTCCATCCTTGTGGTCGCTCAACTCAGGTAGAAACCTTTGATTGGCTTTTTTATTTGACCAACAGCCATTTCCAACAGCCATGTAGTGTCAGCTCCATCCGTTAAGGTTTTCAAGTCACGCCTCCATGGTTCTGGTTGTCTTCCCGAGCTGTAGTCTGCGCCGCCGAAACGTTATTTTTGCTGATCGGTCTTAAGATGTCAACTATCTTCAAATCAATTTGCTATCGACGAATACACCAAATTTTTATAATTTGGTTTGCTGGATGGTTTCTGGAAGATCTTCGAACGACTAGTGACTATCCGGTTCAAAGGTGAATTCAAAGGTGAATTTCTCGACCTCTGCTAGACAGTTTATAAAGTTATATTTAGATATGCTGCAACAATTGGACGGAAGGAGTGACGTAGACAAGCCCTGTCAGTGGACATGCAATATATATAAAGAATTATAATAGTTGCACGAACGACCTATACACCGCCGAAAAATGACACACAACAGACTATATACATACATCAGACATGCTGAAACAAGAGTTGAGGGGGAGCCTCCCCGAGGCCCTGGTCTATACCCCCGACACCTACGAGCGTCAGCATGTATGAGATATACGTACATGTTCAAATATCGCCATTAAGCGCTCTATGCCGAACACCAAGCTATAATAACACACTACGTACTCCTCCGCATGGCGTGTGTTAGTTAATACAAATACATTAATACATCATATATGTACAATAAATGTATATACTGAACCAGACACTGCCTATACAAAATAATTTGCATTATATATATATATACAGAAATAGCGTCGAAATTAACCTTTCAGCTAAGTTAATAATAAAAGCTTTTAACGACGAACCCTAAACCATTACAAAAATACGTTCGGCGAACTGACACACATTCATTCAAAAACTACATTATGCTGACTTAATGTGAACTAAATATAATTTATACATATGCATGTGTGTCTGCTATATATATATATATATATATATATATATATATATATTATATACGGTTTTTAAAATATTTTATATACCATATCGTATCGTATACTAAACTAGTATCTCTCAAGGTAAAGGAGAAAAGGAGCGACTAACGCGACCGATGAGCTGACCATTTCGATAGTAGTTCCAAACTCAACTTCCTCAGTCGCTTTCAAAAATTCCAAAAAGATACAATAAAATCTACATTGCGGCTATTTGCAGCACATACCATACCATGAGTCCAATTATTGATTCTTCTTCTTGTGATCAAGACATAAACTTAAGTTTATAGATCACAACGATCAATAAACATTACAATGGCAACCATATAATTTCTACGCACCAAGCGCTTCCCGTATTTGATACCGCGCAGAATCAACTGCGTTCCTTATATTCAGCGCACCCGAAAGCCAATAAACCCTTTTTAGCACTCTACGTAAACTTAACAAATAAAATTCTGTAAGTCTGGCCTGTCCACAGTGGGGGGGGGGGGGTGGGGGTGGGACCGCCCACCCCCCAAAAGCCCCCATGTTCATGATATTGTCCCCCATGTCCGCCCACCCCACTCGGCCGAAACTCCCTTGTTCAACTAATTCCAAAAATTTTTTATGTCTGAAAATTTATGTTTTTGTTTGCAAATTGTTTTTTAACACTAATTACCATTATTTATAACACTAAAACATCGTTTTTTAGCTTGAAAATACATTTACGGTAGTAAAAATGCAAGAAAATATGGAAATATTTAGTATTTTTGAGCAAAATTTATTCCCCCGACTTTTAATTTTCGCCCGAGAATGAACATAGGGGGCCACCCGAAGTTGCCCCCTCTTTTCGGAGGGCTGTGAACAGGACAGTAGGTGGTGCCAAAATTTTGCAAATTTAATGACTGCATTAGACGTGCGAACTTAAGCTCTGGGCTCGGCTCAAGAGCCAAGCTAGCTATTATGTCTGGGGAGCCGAACCAGAGCCTAACATGTGTCTGCGAGAGTCGAGGAGAGACTAGTATATCCGAAAAACTATGGTCGGATCTTAAAAACTCTTTTCTTAAAACAACAAACAATTATTGTGACTGCGTAAGTACGGTAGAAGAGTCTGCCAAAACCATGAACAGCCGATTTAACGTCGTCCATGGTCTAAAAAACCTCCGAAAGCAATCGTGTATACGTTGATTGTATATTATATTCTCTATTGACACGTAAAACTTTGTTATTCAGAGCCCAAGAGCCGAGCCTAGATTTCTATAGTAACAGCCTCGCTTAGCCGAGCGACAACTTGAAAATCTGACTCTTTCTCGCCTCTACCTGCATTGACCCGCTGAATCAAACTCCAAAACGAACTTGTCTATTGGGCTAACTAACCCTATAGGCCCATCGTTCGCCACCATCAATCAAAAGCCTACATCGTCGAAATTCCTAAACTAAACTTTTTATAGCGGTATTTTTCAAACGTTGGAACATCAAGAGTTATATTCGTGAAATGATTATATACGTGCTTTACATTTTTCGACTGGATGCCTCTGGCAAGAGTTATGACCCAAAAATGTGGGGACACATAAATGGCCAAAATAAATCATCCCAACTGCGTCAGTTTCCGAGAATTTTGGCACTGGAAATTATTGGAACAGCGCAAACAAAAACCTAAGTGAACAAACAATGTTTTATCGAATAAACACTTTTTGAAAAAGCTCCGACGACAACTACAGTCATTGAATGCTTGCTTTACTATGAGCCATGAGTAAAAAAGCTTGAGCGGAGCGAAGCGTTTTTAGTTTTCGTCAAGATGGCGACAAATCAGCGCCGTCTGTATGTCCGTTGAGCTCCTCAATAATTACTTTTGTGAAAGGTCTAATATCCTACACGTGCAAAAGATAAATATAGTTTTTGTCAGAATGTGTTGTAGTTAATTAGTAATTAGCTAATTAGTTAAGCGTGTTAGCCTACTTTTAGCGTTTTCAAAAAATTCCTTATTTATCAATAAATAATTCGTGTAAAGCTATTATTTTGTTGTGAATACTGCATCTCGCCGTGGTGATTACAAATGTGGTGTTTATTACTATGCGCGGGTTCGGGTTAAAAATCCTAATTAGTTAGTTAAGTACCTAAGTGCTAATTGATTAGCTAATTTTTGGAAATTTTCAAAATGCTCAGAAACGAAAAACAATGCATACAGGGTTTTCGATGTCGCCGATCATGAATATGTGATTTCTGACGCTCTAAAACCATCACCGTATATGCCAATTAATTATTTAGCTAATTAATTTTATGCAAATTTTAAAATCACTCCAATTTGTGCCGCTTACTTTTTGTAAGTTATTACGTTTACTAGTAAACGCGTTACCATTGTACATGTACATAGCTATCAGGGAATAACCGGAACCGAAATTTGCCGGAACCGGAACCAGCAGCCGGAACCGCCCATTTAAACCGGATCCGGAACCGGAACTTGGTCTTCGAAATTTATATATAGTAAAACAGATGAAGGAAGAAATCAAGGTATAGTGGATTTAAAATGCATTAAAAATAACTTTTACATTAAACTTAATATATTGCGGTGGTAATATTGCCTTTTTGAAACTTTAAAGAGACTGAGGAAGCTAATAATGTTTATTTATTGATCAAATATGTCGATTTTTGGACACCCAGAGCAAAAAATGCCTTCCACTATACACCATTGCGTATACTGCGTCAAATCGAATACGCTTACAAAGCTTGGAGCGTAGAATACACACTTTCGCTCTGCCTCCAGTCGCCTTCCTTTACTACACATACGCTTGTTACATGTTCTTCTGTAGGAAACTTGAAATTATTGGTTTATATGATCCTAACAGAAAATAATAGATAGAAGGTAATTTTCTGATCAGGGACACTGTTTAGGCTAGTGCCCGTAAGTTTTGGACAAACAGTGCCCGTAAGTTAGATGATAATGATGATAACTTTCTAGTCAGAATGCTATAAATGAGACACACTGTGATGCTGCTCGCACAGTTTCAATAAATGCAGTTCTTTGCCAAGAAAGCAGTTTCTAGCTGCGTTGCAGATAACGTTAGTTTACTTCAATTTAGACTGATTTACCATGTTTACAAGCGCATTGGCGGGTTCTTGAAGCAATTTATGTTAGCCAAGCATACCCTAAGTACTTCTGTGTAAGCCATACTCTGTTATCGAGTTGGACCGGTTTAATTGAAACGTATATACCCCACAGACTTCTGGATGTGTAAAATAGCTGCTACAAGCATCGACGTGGCTTTGATTTGTTAACAAACTCCTGCAGGTTATTATGAAAAATTCCAACTGAAATTATGTGCCCTACTTACGTTTCAAACGTCAAATTGCTTAGTTATAATTTCTTTTGCTTGGTTGTATTGGAGTTTGATCATTGTATAATATATATTACATTATGTTTGGATCACAAATGAAGCAAAAAACGTGGAAAATTTCAAACAAACTTTTTAAACCGAAATTCCGGTTCCGGTATGGTTCTTGCCGTTTGCCGGAACCGCAACCGGAACACGATTTTCGCCGGAACCAGAACCGGAATTCCGGTTACTCCCTAATAACTATATACTTCACGTACATAGCGACATACGTACTTTACATACACAAGTATAGCAGGGAGCAAAAGAATTCAGTTTCATGTTCCGTCAAAATTCGGGTTCCGTTTGCGGTTCATTTTTGCTAAGTCAAAGTTCTAGTTTCATGTACGTTGTATATTGTTTAATGAGATTGCATTATATATAAATTATAAAATACGATGCCAATGTATAAAACTCGTAACTCATCACCCGATGTGTGTTATGAATTTCATGTGTAAAAAGTGCTAATTCTAATTATGGTCAACAAATCAACTGGTCATGCTGGTGACACTTACGTCCAATGCCAGTGCTGCAAAGAGTTATTTCATACTGGTGAAACGTGTGGAAACGTGACTCAGGTATTATATATATCGGAAAGTCACGAAACCAAATTCACAGATTTTCTGGTCATGTATTCGTTGTTTGCCCACAATCAAGGATATGTTCGATCGAATCAGCTCAAACTCCGTCAAGATTGTTGCATTGTCTCCAAAGGTCGACCAACCTAGTGACGCTGTCAATCTAACTAGTCCTGGTATCGTATTTCCAATAACATAAGCAATTAGTGATCATATGTTTCGTCAAAATAATTTGATCATCTCCAATTTGGAGTCGAATCATGGGTTCCCGATCGAATAGTCTTCAATCAGCACATACTTGCAGCGAAGACTGATCCTAACGAGTTAGCTATTGAAAATGTATTTACAGTCGGAGGTAAGATAACTGGTAAACTTCTACCTTTGAAAATTGTTTTCAACTCACACCAGCAGACTATAAAAAGTCTTCGAAAGGACAGTAATTTAAAAAATTCTACTGATAAGCGCTTTAAGTAATTTTCTTCGTTTCTCACAGGTAACTCGCTATCAAAATCACAAAAGTTGAGAGTGCAGTTCCGCAAGGAACAGTACTTGCAACTACTCTATTCGTATTTTTTATCAACGATTTTGGTTCATGTTTTCGACTGTTTTGTTGGAAAATTCCTGTCCGATACTCGTGTAGCTCAAAAACTCAATCGTAATAACTATTTAACGATGTTGTTTCATTTCAACATAATGTTTCTGGTGCCCAACAAACACTGTTCACAGCTTTCAAGATTTAGGAGTAATTATTTCGCCTAATTTAAAGTCATCCGATCATGTAACGAAAGTTGTCCGCTATGCTTCTCCTCGAAAAACTTCAGCGCTATGGGCCGAAACAAGTCTTGGGCCTTAGGCATTTAGATTACAAACAGCGTTTGCAACGTCAACAAGGCGTTTCCGGCATGATTTAGTTTTCATGTATAAACTGTTCAACGGGTCCTTTAATTTCAACATTGTGGATCTAGTGTCTCCAGCATATAACGTGGAAACAAGGAGACACCCATACAAACTGCGTTCACCGTCAACCCCCAAGACTAAATTGCGCTCGACATTTCTTCAATCACCGGGTAGTGGATTCGCGGAATAATTTGCAACCTACGTTGTTGATTACTTCACCCTCTCCAAAAGGCGACTTCACTCTGGTCCTTTGGCTGACATATAGATGGTTTATGCCTTGCTTTTCCTGTCCTCCAGGCAACGCCTCTCACAATACTGCAGTGTTAGTCACTGGCATCTCATCCGTCGTCAGTTGTTCTTACTAAAACGCTCCTCATGTTGGAAAGTTTTATCTGGTGACGAATAAAGGTAAGGATATCTGCCTAGCCAAGCTTTAAACTTCTGAGTGTATATAGAGAGTGAAACTAGTGACGCGCAAGTTACTCTTACTAGTCGTGATAGTGGCGAAAATTAGACGAAGTCTGCTACCTACTGGGATTTTAGTATATATATACATAACTCATACTCAACATTGGCTGGTCGACTTGGTTCGCACTATAGCTCATTTGATAGCTTAAAATTTCTAATTGTGCACTATATGAAACCCCAGTCAAACATTTTCCACAGAAAATGTGTGCCAAACGGGCTCGAACCACATCCGAAGGGGCCTAAAAATCACGTAACTTATATACTGTAAATCGAACGGACGTAGACATCGGAGCGAATTTGGGATCATTTTGGAGAGCATATAATCCTCCATAATATTGTATATATACTAGTAAACGTAATAAAATACAAGAAGTAGACGGAGCAATAGGCAAAGTATTTGTTATCTTATTTATGTATACATGTATTTCAACTAAATATTTTATAAATTTATATTAAGCATCACGTTTTAGACAATTGAATTCAAATCCACCTTACAGAAAGCAAGCTAGCTAAAAAATTAAATTCACAGAGCTTTAAAAGCCACATATATGTACATGATCAGCAATATTTTTAAAATTTGCAAAAAATTGACAAATTAGCTAATTAATTAACTAATTGGCATATGCGAACAAGTTTTGGAGCTTCAGGAATGTCTTATTCGTGATAAGCGACATAGAAAACCCCGGTGTGCTATTTATTTTTCATTTCTGAGCACTTTGAAATATTTTCCTAAAATTAGCTAATTAATAATTAAGTAGTATACAATTAGCTAACTAACCAATTAGCATGTTTTTAACTTCCTCCAATAGTAAGAAACACCAGATTCAAAACCAGCTAGGCGAGATGTAGATGCCGTATGGCGTTGAATTCACTTCGATGAAATGGTGCTGCAAAGCAGAGAGTGATTAATCATCAGGAGCTAATCGCCACGCTGAGCAGATGGGTATTTAAGAGTTTGCGAAACTCAGTCAGCGCTAATATATGCGATGGTACATACACTGGAAGACCGTTCCAAATAACTGGTGTAAAACAATCAATGCTGTTTGTGTGTCGTTGAGGCACTTGAAGGTGACGTCGTTGAAAAAGACGTGAACTATCACATAATCGTTTATTAATTAGGTTTGGGTCCAATGTTACTGAGACACTTGAAAACAATGCACACTATCTTAAAGGTGATACGCTGATTCACAGGCAACCAGTGCAGATTCCTTATTACTGGTGTTATGTGACCGACAAAAGGCGTTCGTGTTACAAGTTTCGCCGCAGACCTAGAACACGGGTGACAGGTATTAACCATGTTCTGGGAAGGTTGGAATAAAGCGAGTTACAGCAGTCAACACGAGAAATGACAAAGGCACGAACAACTGTTTCAGTATTGGTTCTATCCAACCGAAATCTTATTCTTCGGATCTTTGCTAGCTGCCAATTCGATATACGACATACTTCGCGTATGTGATACTGAAGTGATAGAATGTCGTCAATATAAACACCAAGAAACTTTAAGACACTAACATGGACAAGCGTATACCCACTGATCGTCACATGATACGGGTCAATATTGTCATTGTTAATTACCATAAATTCAGTCTGAGTAGGATTTAATTTAAGATAATAATTGCGATCCAGCCACGTTTATATGTCATCAATTGTCAACATTAAGCAAGGAATAGCAGCGGTGACAGATGAATTATCGTACGATATATAAAGAACAATGTCACCAGCACATTGGATACACTTACATCCGATATGCACAAAAATAATAACTTTACAGTAATTATTCATTGAAAAATAAGCAATTTTTGTTGGAAAATGCTAAAAATAGGCTAACACCCTTAACTAATTATTAATTTATTACTAATTAGCTAAAGTAAATTTTGGCAAAATGTTTTGCAGCTGGCGGATAATAGGCCTTTCAAACAAAACAAAGTTTTAATCGGCCCAGTCGTTATTGAGATGTTAGCGGACAGACGGACGGACGGATAGACCTTGCTGATTTTTCCCCTTTTGACAAAAACAAAAACGCTTCACTTCGCTCTACTCCAAAATACTTTGCTAAACGATGAGCTTTTAGAAATTTGGGTCAAAACTGCTTTTTAAATGGGACTATGTGACCAAAGATACACGTAAATAGTAACAACTCCTCAATAGATCAATCTTAAAGTTGTTTTTGGTATCGTTTTGTAGAAAAATTTCTTCTCTGTGTACCTCCAAATGGCGTGCTGCTATTGTATTTATTTAAGCTACAACTTGCCTATATATAAGATAGGATAGTAGGTAAGTGCTCAGGTAAGTAAGTGTACTTTTCAACTTTTCAGCACTTTTTAAATTATCTTTTTAACAGACTTAAATCGTACTTACGCTGAACTGGAATAGAATTTAAGTTTTTAACCCCACGAAACGTGGTTAGCCCAACATTAGTGGTACATGAAAGTACGTACGTAAGCACTCAAGACAAAGTCACTAGAACACTCAATTTGACTATATATATATGTAAAAGTATGTTTTTAGCGGGCCTACAACGCACCTTGTGTGAGCCATATATGAAAAATCAAATTTTTGTCCCCCAAACACGATTAGCCCAATTAAAATATTGCTAATACAGTCACTAGAGCAATTAATTTCGTACCTAAATCACACTTCAATCGTGCCAGATACGAAAAATATAATTGTTGGACCCCCGGAAAAGTTACTAACCCAATTTTAGGGGTCTCGCACTTTGAGAGAGCCAGAAAACAAAAATCTAATTTTAGACCCCTGGCATAGTCATATTCTCAATTTTATGGGTATAGGAATGTCCATGGGTAGTCAAAATAATGTTCACAAATCCAACTACAAAGCCCAATCGATCATGTTTACTATTTATAGGGCTTGTCCGAGGGGCGTGTCAAGGAGCCAAGGGAATGCAACGGTGCGCCAGAGATACTGTGTTTAGATAAAATGTAATTCAAAAGCCGCCAACTAGCAAGTTTGAGCCAAAAACCGGGTCTAAATCCGGTTAAAATCATAAATGACTAACGTACCCATTATGTTGGCCTTATAATTTTTAGGGAATTGTCCAAGTTGCACAAGACACCATTTTTAAAATGTATCTGGCCCCTCAATTTCCTAAATAACTCATTCAAAGTTTAACGTACTCTTCGGACAAGTCCGAAAAACTTAGTTTATCGGATTTTTGAATTTTTCCTGCTTCGCGAAATATATTCACTGAAAGTCCATAATCGTGGAAAAGAATTTCCAAAATCGAACCAAAGTGCTAAAAAACGCAGTAAGATCATATTAAATAAGATAATAGTTCAGTAGTTTTAATGTTAGTATAAAATGCTTTTTAAGTTGATCCATTGTACCCATATAACAAGTAAAAAAATTTTTGTTTGGTTCGCAAGATTTTAGTTCGAGCAATAAAGTTAAAAAACCCAAAATGTTTTGTGCCCCTCCAAAAAAGTTTTAATTCCCGACTTTTTGCCTAAAATGAGCCATACTTGACCGGTTTTGGTCATAACCTGACACAACCTTGGAATATCGAATATGATAACGAAGCTCTTCACTGGCACTGGCTCAGGGTGTGTCGACTGGAACCAAATTTAACACGATCATTAGGCAACATCGTTGACATGTTAGTGTATGATGGAAAAAAGAAAAATCTAATGACTAATTTTTGAAATGGATGACTCTCCGGTATCTACTGAACTGGTCACCGGATCCTGTCGTAATAGGACCGTCCCACTCCTTCCCTCGAGAACTATCGATGCATACCAAAATCGCCCATGTAAACCTAGATACTAAGTAACTAGGTGCAAAAACCTATTTCTAAAGCTTCATTAGAGCTACAACACTATAGCGTTTTCCCGGAAAGTCCGTCGAATTTAACAAAATAAAAGATACTTTGCTCGCTTATTATGACCCATATGAATTCATTTCGTCATGTGCATTGGATCCAAACACACCATCATATATTTTACCGAAAACAGTTACATTGCATATAAATAATTGATACGAACGTACCGCTGGCGGACTAACTCCGGGCATTGCTATGTCCATCGTAAACTCAGCTGCGCTGTCGTTTGTCGGCTTCGCTATGTGACGGGCGGCGGTGTCAGACCTGTTTGTCGCCGCGGTTTCCGAAGATTTCTTTGATGCTACATTTTCGGAAAACGCCAGTACTATAATCCCAACAAATAGTAATTCCACAAATTTGGGATATATCCAGCGTTTCGGTATCGCCCAGAGAAAGTGCATATTAACGAATCTGTCGCTATCGGCCAAACAGTAAGTAAGGTTGACGTTTAGAATGATATTTATTTAGATTCGAGCTCCTCAGTAGAACTTCTTCTCGACAACAGAAAAAGGACGAACGGCAGCACTTTTGATAAGTTTTATGTTACACATTATATATAATCCAACAAACGTTACAATTATATCACAGTCATATCATTGCTATATTAGTGTCGTTATCAATATATCAATTCAACTTTTAACTGATTCTAATTTCTACTAATAATAAATAATATAATTGTTGTAGATATATATATCGTATAATTTATTTAGTACATATTACTAATAGCTTGAGTTTTCGCCAAAGTGGTGAATTTTGAGTCTTTGACATGTAATTTACGTCAGCCATCATTAAACTTTGTCAGCATTCTGTTACTGAGTGTAGCTCCTAAGGGCCAGCTCAATCAATTTTGAACCAAGTCTGCGGCGTAGGTAGCCACAAAACCAGCGCAGCGTACACAGCAATATAAAGCATCAAATTACAAAATGAGCTTAATATATGAAATATTGCTCGAACCATTTAGATATACAAGTACCGGCTTATTGCGTATTTAGATTCTTATAGGTCCACTTAAAAATACATTTTGACCCATTCGCACAACGTACGAAATCGCAATAGCAGTACACAAAAAAGCAAGCAACACAGCCTAGTTTTTTGTTGCGTCAGCTTATATACTTAGCCGGAGTGTTACGATAGGTTGTGAATAGGAGTTCTAACACGATTTTTGTTTTATTCTTATATTTTGTGACTTGTAAAGTGGCTTAGGAGCCGTACGCAAAAGAACTGCGTGACATTAAATACGATTCCGCGAAGTTTATGAGTTTTTGAATTCGAGTTATTATCCATGGCTAAAGAAAAAGCTTGTTGGTGCTCGGAGCTTCACATCTAAGTACTTTAATACCGATTTCGTAAATAACTTTAGTAATAATAAATTCTCACGAAAAACTATAGATACTCAGCTGTAAATAACTATAGTCAGGGTCCCAAAAAAGACGACAAATTAGTACTTTTTGCTGACAGAATCACTAGGGCGTACCGATTTCGAAAAAAGCATGACCGTACTATTGGAAATGTCCCTAATAAGTGTCACGAGTGTTGAAATCAGCTGAGCATTCGCAATTTCAGCAAAAAAATCGATAAAACCCTCCCGTCTTTTTGGGGACGTTTTCCCAAAAAAAGACGGCGGCTTCCCAAAAAAAGGCGGATCGGAAAATAAATATATTTTGTGGTTTATAATAACTTTAGATATTGCGAATTGCAGTTTAAGCGACGAATGAATTTTAATTAGTTTAAAAAATGTACTTTTTTAGCCTCTGCTAGTGACCCCGTGGTAAGCAAGCGCGTCAGTTGAGGCATCTTGTTTTTATATCGATCGGATTGTCAGCATTGATAGCCGTGTCATCACGCGACCGTGGTGCGTTATAAACTCAATATAATTTCCAACAGTCGTTCAGAAAGAACCAGCTACGTAATATGAGAGCAAGTAATAAACAGTTTGTTCACTTCCAAGATCAGGCGAGTTAGTTCACTGCTGCTGATGCTTCTAAATTATGCATTATGACTACATAGTTATGATTATCGAACACAGACTATTAAGCTTGTCGCACAAATACATTAAGTATGCCGTTCATTCAGGTGCAAACACATGTATATTTTTTTTTTTTTTTTTTTATATATATATATATATATATATATATATATATATATATATATATATATATATATATATGTGTGTGTAGCCGTTAATATTTGAACTCAGCAGTAGTAGAGTCCATCCATCGATGTAACAGTTATCGTCGCAGGCAGCTGTTTGACGTAGCAACCTGAAAAAACACGCAACCAGCAGCAGCAGAATCACCAGTAGCAGTGGCAGCAGTGAACGGTTACGAACATGGACCAAACGTGCTGATTAACTTAGAACTCATATTCCGTAATTTGAAGAGCAACAGTTGCGAAACTTGCCCCACGAATTCGAGAAAATATGACAACAGTTGTAAACCTAGTTGAGCACACACCACGATCGCGTTGAATATCAACGATGCTTTTAGTTCACAAGACAACAGGAGCAGCCTCAATGTGACGCGCTTGCCATCCGCCTCGGAGCGATAATTCGGTACAAAAGTCAGTAATTTAGTAGAAAAATTGTGGTACTTGAGATACTAATATGCCGAAATCCTCGTGGCTTCTTCTCTGGTTAAAGAAAGCGAAACTGGTTTTCGCAACTTTAAACCATGACGGTCCTGAAACTGGCGAACCCATTTCAGCTTTGGGCCGTCATCAACCCATAGCCCAAGCTCATGAGTTTCACAATAGTCCTGAATTATTTCGGGTACGGCGGCTTGTGGGACCCCAAATCAATTTCTTGCGAGTCCGCGAACTACAGCAACAATGTTAAGTTCCTCATTTTCACTCAACACGGCCTTTCGGCCCCACGCCAGTTTTTCTTTCTGTCATGTGCGGATCGCTAATTCTGATCGCAGCTTTTTTCCGACATTCGGAAATATTCGGCACAGCTTTTCTTGGACGTAAAGTCGCCATTGTCCCATGCCTCGACCATACCGGCAACAAGTAGAGGATCGTTGCATGGTTTTTCGACGCGCTTATAATAACGATATTTTTTGGTTTCGAGCGGCATTACTACTTATCATTACATATGGAGCATAGACAGCGTTATCGTTTAAACCATTGACTATTATAACCTAGAGTAAATGTGCAAAACGTGAACGGGCGCGAATTGTTCGCTTGTGGCGAACAGTTTGCGCCCGTTTTTTTTGGAATCTCTTCCGTCTTTTTTGGGAACTGCCTCGGCGCCGCCTTTTTTGAGAACATAGACCAAAAATTTTCCCCCAAAAAAGGCAGGGCGTTTTGTCGCACGATGCTTGTCTGAATGTGGCTATGTAAGTAAAGAGATGGTGTAGGTATCATTTGTCAGCTGTTTGCTCTTCATGTAGTTGGCCTGTTTGCATTGAATCGAGAAAAAAAATCACTTTCGGTTTTATGACGGAAAACTTTTTTGACATGTTTTTCGGTAAAAAATGTCTTTTGTGTTTTAACCGAGATTGACCGGCTTAAGTCAAGCAAAATCTCAAATAATCAACCCGGATGGTCATAGTTACTATATATTCACATGTTGTGGAACAGCAATGGTCAGGTAGCTAAATACGGGGTTCCGTCTTATTTTGGGAACTTTCGGGATCCGTCTTTTTCGGGATCCTGAAATATTGCTCGAACTATTTAGATATACAAGTACCGGCTTATTGCGTATTTAGATTCTGATAGGTCCATTTAAAAATACGTTTTGACCCATTCACACAACGTACGAAATCGCAATAGCAGTACACAAAAAGCAAGCAACACAGCCTAGTTTTTTGTTGCGTCAGCTTATATACTTAGCCGGAGTGTTACGATAGGTTGTGAATAGGAGTTCTATCACGATTTTTGTTTTATTCTTATATTTTGTGACTTGTAAAGTGGCTTAGGAGCCGTACGCATGAGCCGGTCGGGTGTAACTGTGTCAACCTCATAAGCAGGACGAATAAGGAAACTATCAGCGATGAATCTAAGGCAAGGTATAAGTTATTTAATTTATCACATAACAAACATTTTGGTCGGGTGTAACTGTATCAATCTCATAAGAGAACTACTAAATAAATATAACCTAACTCCTAACTTAGATAACGTAAAAGCGAAATGTTGGTAGCAACAACCATACCCCCAACACACCTATTTTTGTGGTGTAATAAATATTAATCAGGCATATATGTATGGTATTATGATAAATGATACCTATCGATATTTTATACTTATCTAAACACTATGTGACACATCACACAACACACATTTCGGTCGGGTGTAACTGTATCAATCTCATAAGAGAACTACTAAATAAAGATAACCGAACTCCTAACTTTGATAACGTAAAAGCGAAATGTTGGTAGCAACAACCATACCCCCAACACACCTATTTTGGTGGTGTAATAAATATTAATCAGGCATATATGTATGGTATTATGATAAATGACACCTATCGATATTTTGTGATGTTAGTGTTCCACGGTATCCAGCGCCACTATCTTGGAATCTAAAATCTTGAACCATAAGCAGTAAAATTCGAAAGCAATCTCAATTCAAGCAATTCTTTGATCTGATAACCTTGCAAGAAATCGGGAAGCGCAAGCATGTAAATGGTATTCCGACGATCCGCCACAGAACACACAAAAACGATAAAAAGGCTATCGTATTTAACGTAGATATAGACTGGTATGGCCGCTGCGGTTAGATAATATCTAAGCGCGGATAAGCCTGGTGAACTTAAGCACTTAGATTTCACAATTTGAATGGGCGATTACATAGTATATATAACTGAAAAACAACTAAAATCACAATAAATATGGGTCTAGCTAGTGAACAGAAAAGGTGGAAATTATGCAAATTAGGTGTTTTTGGATTATTCAGGACAAAAAATGAGGAAGAAACTAACATAAATAGGGGACGGAGGGTCTAATAACTAAAATTTTATGAAACTCGGATAATTCGGTCTCCCGGGAGGTTACTAGCTCTACTCACTCCCGGTTTAGCTAGTTGATAACCAAAACCATAGATAAAAACGTTTATTACAGTTCTTTATTACCAGCAGGTTTATCTCACACCTCTCGTTCTTCACTGGTAATTTTGATTTTATTTCTACGATGCCACTCAATGCTCTACGCGCTCTGATTCTAATATTCCTCTTGTAAGGCTGACAATCGCCCCGATCGGCTAACAAATGCACGAGTATTTGATTACCTTAAACTAAGTCTTAGATTTACTCTAATACAATTTCTTATTTAAACCAGTAGCCTCCGGTCGGCTGTCGTACTCCGTTAGATTTGAGTGGTCCGTTAAATGTGTAAGTTATCTAGTACTTTACTAAGGTTTCTTGTGAAAACATACAAGCGCCCCTTTCGGCTGACACCTGCAGTATTTTTTCAATACCTCAACCTAAACCTTAGATTTGTACTAGTAATTGCCGTTATATTAATGTAGCTGCCCCCGGTCGGCTGGCAAACTACGCTATTATAAAAACTAGTTGGTAGCGGTCGACTACCTACCAGTTACTTTCTCGAATCTTTGGTCTCCGATCAGCTGACCAAAGTTGGTTATGGGAAGTATTAGTCGGCTCGATGGCATGTTCGATTCTACGCCCCTTACTCGCACGGTCTACTAAAGAATAGACTCTAAACGAGAAAAAACCCGTTAAATCTTCACTGACAACTCTGAACCAGCAGGTCCACACTCCAAAAACACGTATATATACCAATGTTAACATAAGCTACCGAAACAGTCGCTATGTAATCTATGCGCAATCTTAAAATAAAACTAAACTAGCATTCAGTATAATTCTTTACACGACTTGTAACCGGAATTAAATCAGGAAAACTAGAACTGGATGAAACGCAATTCTTTTACGCACTGTCGTGATACTGTTAAGACAGCCGACACACTCCCCAAATGCAGCAACAAAAGTGAACTAACTGGCGAACTAAAACAAAACTCGGCTAACCACATGTTAGCTAAAATAAGAAATTAATGAAGATTATGCAAATTATCATAAGATAAAACGACAAACTGAAGAAATTTAGGATTTTGGGAATTGGTGGGATGGTGGTGGTATACGTAATAACAAAATTGATGAAAATGAATTTTTGGTTTTTGAGAGGATTTTGAGTTATTTCGGCTTGATATGGAAAGTTTGGGCCCGGGTTCCCTGCGTAGCCTATTTGTTATATTTTTTCTTATCACTGGGGTGGGGCTAGAGGGTACTTCTCCTTACGACGGCTATCGGTACTTAAAAAGGGACGGGATTCGTTACCGGAAGATTATGGTCCGAGGTGTGGCCAGTACTGTACCGGTAGGACGTTAAGTGGGCGTGTGTAGTTCTTTGCGTGATCAGTGGTCGTGCCCTATATTTCGCGTAGCGGCGTGTTTCTTGCTCAGCTCGATCAGCCCGGTTCAAATACTTGAACACCAAACGCGTAGTGATCAATGTTTGTTACAAAACCGGATAAAACGATTAGGCACAATAGTTGAGCTCTTAGCACCCGTAGGCTGTAACACGCTTTTGCTAATTAAGCAGCTAACGTTCCTCGTTGCTCGCTTCTACGCCGTACTATTCTTCAGTGCTTTTACTCACTGATCGCTCTAATTAAAAGTATACCGGATACTTTTGCTTTCCTCTAAATATTGCCACCGTTCGGCACTAACACATTCCAGTCTTGCAGCCTTAGATCCTATTAGTTCATATTAGACTATGTGCTAATCTAATACGCGTCTTGTGAGGTTTATACGACCGCCCCCGAATGGCTGACGACGCACGTCTATCTAAGTATATGAACCTAGGACCTAGATTTACGCTAATACAATCCTTATTTAGGGGTTAGGTTTGAGCGAACACCGGTTACTTTTAGATTATCTGTTACGTTACTAAAATTCTTGTGAGTACATACAACCGACCCCCGATTGGCTGCCACGATTGCAGCGATTGAGCCTCAGAGTTACGCTAATAAGTGCCGGCTATTTTATGTTTTGTAGTCGCCCCGAATGGCTGGCTGGCTATTTATGATGAACTATGATTTATGATCGAGTGGCGGTCGACTACTGAATAGTTGAAGTTTGCTCAATCCCTAGATCCCCGAATGGCTGATCCGCTGGCTGGTTATTAGGTATAGAGTTGGTATAGATTGTGGTCGTCCGAATCCACTCCCCTTGCTCGCCCGGTCTTCAAGACTAGCACTACTTGCTGAGCCGCCCCCGAATGGCTTACAGACCCAACAAGCAATGCTACTATACCCGGTCCCCAACTGTTAAATTCGCCCTGGCTGTTACTAGACCCTTAAGGCCGAAATTAATGTGAATACGTAATTCCCTGAAATGCCATACGAATCCGACCGAATTATGTCCTCCACTTCGTGCAAGCAGTGACATCTACTTCGGAAAGCCGAGTATAGGCTTTTCCTTTATACAGATATTATCGAGGAAGCCGAGTATAGGTCTTCCTTTTCAGTGATTAGTGCCGAAGAAGCCGAGTATAGGTCTTGCTGTTCAATATAGCCAATCTGACAGCAGTTCCAAATTCCTGCCAAGAACATATGCTTATGCTGACCGCAATTCTTTGCGGTAAACGTAGTTAAGCCGTTAAAACTAAAAAATTAAAAGAATACTATGCCGGTGCTGCCTTTAGAACACTGATTATCAGTAACACAACATTCCGTAGAACCTGTCTCGATATACGGTAGCGAACGTAAGCTAGTGCCGGTAAGCACTACTTATGTAACCCTTAATAGTAACAAACATTAAAACAGTATTAGTGCAAATTTATAAAATTTTTGATTTTAAACGAACTTAAAATTGGGGAACCATACAATGATTGAATTTGTGGAAAATAAAAACTTATGTGAAAATTTCGTGAAATTTAGAACCTTGGGACACCAGTAGCCAAGGAAACTTTTACCACTACTTAATATTATTTTGTTTGGTTTTGATTGGGGGTAGGGGGTTGAACTTTGATTTTATTATGGCGTCTATCGGATTATTAAAATGGGACGGGATTCGTCGCTCGAAGATGTGTGGTCCGTACGCGTGGCCAGTAGTATGCCGGTAGGGATTATTAATTGTTCCTTTCTTAGGTCAGCGTACTTTTTTTCCTTATGGCGCTGCGGCGTGACTGCTCGAATTGCTCACTATTCGGTTCCGATAAGACACAATAGATCCATCGTTAGAATTTTATTCAAAGTTAGTGTAATACGCAAAAGTTATTAATCTGCCGCTTGGATACTCGTAACGCCACGATTAACCCACTTGTCTTATGATTTGTGAATATCAGCCACCTCGATAACAGTTCACTCCTGCCAAATATATTTCGTAACCTCCAAATATTTTCCACCGCTCAGTTCTTGCTCGCTCGCTCAGTTGTAACTTGGCTTAGATAGTTTAACCTTGATCCGTTAAATGAGCCTTGCCTTGTTTATTTTTCTCAGACTCAAGAGTGAGCCCACTGTTATGCTGACTAAGTTATCTAATACTCATTATCTAACCTTCATTGTTCGCCATGAATAATCGGATTGATCTATTCGGTTCTTTGTATTGCTCTTCTGCAATAGCTTTTCGATTGAGGGTTCTTCCTGTTACAAAACTAAATGCTATTCTATTATTAGCCCGCATTTCGGCATCCCGAAATATCCTTGCTGTTATCTTTCCCATTATTTTGAATTCGTCTATTCTTTGATCCTTTGTGATACGCGTTGTTATGTACTGCATTTGATTTTCCATGATATCCGCGTAATCCAATGGTATCGCCACTATTTCCAGGTATATAAATGTTTGACTTGGCTCAGCTTGTGTTTCATTCCGTTTGTAAGCTATTCATGGTAAATTTTTACGTACTGTCGTACTGCTTGTTGATAGTCTTTTTCCATTTTGCTCAATTCTCGACATTTTATGCGGATTTTTGCTTCATATTTCGCAGTGCCGCCAGCATTTGTATCGTCTTTTCTTCCTTAGTTGTTGTTCGGTCTTGTAATATTGCTATCAAATCTTGTTGCTATAAGTCCACAATCTATTCCATGTTTCTTTCCGGTATTATCTATGTTTGGGACGTATTTATTTGCGTTTCAACATAACACATTTCGCTCCATTAACACTTAGTTGATATCCATTTACTTCCAGTTCATCTTGCAGCATTTCGTTCCAACGAACTACTTCCTTGTGTGGATGTCTTGCCGGGATGTCATGTGGTATTTATGGAAGTTGTGTCTCGGTTGCCTTGTCATGACATTTCGTCCTTGCAATCCGTGTTTCTTTTTCCATATTTGGACTTTGTTCTGCTAAACATTTTTCTTTCGGTTCATTTCTTTGTGCCTGTTCTATTAATGCTTCTTCTCTTGCTTTCATTAATTCCGTTTGGTCTGATATAACTGTTTTCGTACGTTTTCTTTCGCTTTTTCCTAAGCTTCCTCTCGTCGACGGGATAATTGTAGCATTTCCATTGCGTTCTCTTTTTGTTGTTGTAACGCTTGGATTGCTCTTTATTTTCTTCGATAATTCCGAGTAGCCCTTGGTTTTCTTTTTGTTCTTCATCATACGCCATGTTCCATGCGATGATTACATCATTTCCTTCCTGTACTTGTCTCCACAATTCTTTTGCTTGCTCCTTTAAAAATTGTATTTCATTCTTCTTACAATCTACCCGTCCTCGCGATTGTCGCGTATCATCCGTACGTCGTTGACGTTCCGTTTTGTAGTTTTCTTGCCATACTTTTTGTTCTGCTGCCATCGTTTTGTTTATTTCGTCCAATCTTTCTTTGAATATTTTCTGCATCGTTCTTATTTCCGCTATTGCATGATGTTTCGGTATTTCTGTACTTGATTCGTATATGGCAAATTTCTTTACTGGATCAGTTAAAACTTCGGCCAACCTTTCATCAATCGTTGTGGATGCCACTATAGTTGATGATTAAATTGATTCGGTAGATGTTATATTTTAGTACGATAGCTGTCGATGTTCTGCTAGTTGAGGTTGTACGTCTTTTCCGGTCATCCGTTTTTTATGTTCCGACCACTGTAGTTTATCATTTCTGAGACTGGTAATCGTCTTGATAAGTATTTTAACATTTCATCCTTGTCGTATGTTTTTATACGTTCCGATTGGGTAGATTCTTGTGTTACCCATACTCCATTTTTACCAGGATCAATTTTTTCTATTCCCGGCGGTTTCGTTTCTTCGATTCTTTTGGTTACTGGATTCTTTTCTAATGGATGTGTCGGTTTTGCTACCATTTATTCTTTTCTTTTCGTAGTTCTGACGATCCTTTTCGAGTACTTGTTCCCATTTCGCTCGTTCGGTTTCGTTCGTCATTTATTTGTCTACGGATCGCACGTTCTAATGGTATCCATATTAATCGATCAGCTTGTTCCTGTAGTTTATACGTCAATTTCCCTGCTAGTTCCATTTTTCTACTTTCTTCAGAGTCATCTAAGACATGCTTTGTTTCATACTCCCTTATTTCTCGTACCGTTCCATCCGCTCTTACAAAGTACTTTCGTGACCAGTTCATTGTTCCGTACGCTAATTCTTGTTTTTGTTCCAAATTCATCCTTGCCACAATTTCCATGTCAAAGTCATATCTTGCCGCTTTTTGTTCGCATCTTTCTGTGACTGATCGATAGTTCTTTTCCTATGGTTTTCCTGGACGTTTAGGCTCTTTATCTGATTGCGAATTGTCCATTTCCGTTCTCCCGTTACTGATTGATACGATATTATCCTATATTTTCGCTTTATTTCGTTTGATTTTTACATACGTTCCCGTGATCGACTTGATTCATATGTTTTCAGCTATTTTTCTTCTACGTTCTGTCGATCCTGAGTTTTTACGTCCATTTCGTGTAGATTCGCGCGGAGAAGATGTCGTTCGGCTATGTTTTGCCTTTCGACTTTCTTTTCTTGGCGATCTTGATGGTGTTTTTATTCCTTCTTCTTTCATACTTTCGTATGGATCAAATTTTTCTATTGTTCGTTCAGCCATCCCAAATATTCCTTCTTTTGGTATTGTGTTTTCCTGTGGTTCGCTTGTTAGCTGTTTTCTTCATTATCCAACGTTATTTCTGGTATTTCGTTCTTTTTACAACTTTCGAACGTTTTCCGTCATACACTTCATCTTCCTCGTCATAATCAAGTTCTTGTTCTGGTCGTTTGATCTCTTGTTGTGACATTGGATCTATTTCCGTTTGCTCGTGGTTATCATTTGGATCTTTGGTTTATGCTCCCTGGATAACTGCATCCGGACGGCTTGCTGACTAAGTTGCACTTCTTTTTCCTGGTGTACTCCCTAATGACCTATTTCTGGACGATTAGCCGGCTCATCGGTTTATACTTGTTGTTCATGTTCCGTACTAGTTTTTGCATTTGTACTTCCTGAAGGACTGCATCCGGACGGCTTGCTGGGCCCTCAGGTTGCACCTCCTGCATTTTGTCCTTTTCAGGAACATTTATTTCCACAGGTTTGTTAGAATCATCTTGTTGTACTGATTGTTGAACCTTTTATGTCGCTATTGCTACATCCCAGAGATCGTTTCATTGTTTTGCTTCGATTTACAATTCCTCTTGAGTTTTATGCTTCCGTTTCACTTTTTGTGCATACGTTTCTTCTTTCTTGGTATGCTTTGACTTCTTGTATCACGTGTTCCTGTAATTCGTTGACTTGGTTCACTTCTATAAATGTTGTTTTATTTTCGTAAATTGATATATGCTCGATTTTCCCCAACTAGTTTTGAGGAGCTTTTTGTCGTTCCACTACGCTCGACTTTGATAATTGGTTTCTCGTTTCTCTATTTGATTGATTCGATCGATTTGGCATTACTCTATATATAACGATTTTGATTTTGTTGATTTACTTTTTGGTTATTTCTTGTGGTTTGACAAGGATTACTTGAGAAACATTGCTCCGTTTTATGACCTAACATTCCATATTTGTTACATCTCGACGGTGTTTGGTTCATTTACGATTGCCGAATTTGTGGCTGTTAATTTGCCACCAGTGCTGGCATTCTTTGTTGCTGTTGCTGTGGTACCTATGGTGGGTAGATCGCTTGTGGTGTTAGTTGTTGTGTTCCCATTTGTCCATAATATGGTTGCATTAGTTGAGGATGATTCGCGTCCATCTGCATTGGTATCATTGGTATTGGTACATCGACCATTGTTGTCTCATTTGTTGTTGTGGTTGTTGTAATCGTATCGGTTGTTATTCCACCGTTGCGGCGCCACTGCATTAGTGACCTTTGTACTCTTGGCCGCCACATTTGTTGGTTGACATTTGGTCTCGTTATTGCGGTTTGATTTGGCCAGTTTGATTGTGCTTTGCGATATTTTGGTCGTTGTTCATTTGTGCCTTGTAATCCTTCGGTAATTTGTTGATACAAACCTTCGACTGCCTCTGCTTTCTCCGATAATGTTACGAAAGTTTCTTGTTTCGTTGCGCATAAACGATGTCGAATTCTATTCTTTAGTCCCGTTATTAACGCTGATTTGAGGACTTCTTCAACAATTGGCTCGGGCACACCTATCGTGGTTAGGTTTCGCGCAGCGTAGACTCGTAAGTCTTCTACGAAATCTTAAACTGTTTTCGATTGCCGCAAGTTTTGTAATTTATTCATGTGATTCGTCAACATTTTTGGTACGTTAAATCGTTCTCCGAACTTCTTGATCAACTCGTCATAATGGCCCAATTCTTTGACTTTTTCGAGTGTCAGCACTTCTAAGTATTCTGCTTTCCCTCGCATTTTTGATTTGAATACTCGAAATTTTTCTTGTTCGTCATCGATACCATCTTGAGCCAATGCCTTTTCAAATTCCTGAATTTTTCGAAACCAGTTTCGCCTTTGCACTATTGTAAATTTCGCATCTCGTTTTCCTGTTTGACCAAAATTGCTTGGCCGGTCGGTTGTTGTATTGCGTTCGGTATTTGTGGCGATTCTTTAGTTGTCACTTTGATCAACGCTTCTATCATTGTTGGTTCATTGTCACTAAGTCATTATTTTGTTCACCTTGATTATTAATTTGAATCATCGTTGGTTGCTGTAGTTGTTGATATTGGTACATATGTGGTGTTGCCGTTGCTAGTGGCACTCCGTGGTTGATCATTGAATTGTTCGGAACGAATGCCATTTGATTGCCTTGTGGGGCTATTGGTGTTGTACCGTAATATTGATATGCCCTGTTTTGGAGTGCACCGGTTGTTATTACTTGATGCTGATTCCAACCACTCATTGTTTGAAAAGCGCCACAATTCGTTGTTATATACAGAATTTGTATTCTATTGTACGTGTTCGCCATTTGAGATGTACCACTGCTTATTACCTGTGGTACTCGCATTTGATTCCATACGTTCGTCAACTGGCTTGTACTACCTCGTTCTTTGTTTGCACCAATTTGAATTTGATTGGGTTGCTTGTTGACTTTTATTGTATTTGCCACTTGATCGTACTTCGTATCAAACTGTACTCGATTTGTGTCAATTAATTCTCCGTGAATACCACATTGATCGTAATTCGTTTCATCATTGTTTGGTTTAAATTGGGTTGGATTCGTATTACATTGTTCTTCCTGCATGTCGCATTAAACATTGTAGCGTTTTTGGTTTGACTGACACTTCTTTTTGCGCGTTTATTTTTGGTGGCGTTCTTTGGAGTGGCATTTTGATTTTAATTTTTCGGTTGGACTAACGTAATTCGTCCCGATTATGAGGACTATTAGTTTTTATTACTATATAAATAAATTTTTATTTAGGCTTATTCCTTATTTAGGATTGGGTAAATTTCAATTTTTGTGAAAATACTGACCAATTTTATTTTATTAAAATTATTCACCACTTTGACACGACATCGTGGTCAGCATGTTATTTTGTATTGTTTTGTTTGGAGGGTAGGGATGGACTTTGATTTTATGATGGCGGCACCATATTATTAAAATGGGATGGGATTCGTCACTCCAAGATGTGTGGTCCGTCGCGTGGCCAGTAGTATGCCGGTGGGGATTATTAATTGTTCCTTTCTTTGGCGCACGTTATTTAGGTCAGCGTAGTTTTGTTCCCTTATGGCGCTTCGCGTAACTACTGGAATTGTTCACTATTTGGTTCCGAAAGGACACAGTAGGGCGAACGTTAGAATTTTATTCAATATTAGTGTAATACGCAAGAGTTATTAATCTCCCGCTTCGATACTCGTAACGCCACCGTTAGCCCACTTGCCTTATAATTTGTGAATGTTAGCCACCTCGATAACAGGTCCTTCCTGCCAACTATATTCGTAAACGCCAAATATTTCCACCGCTCAGTTCTTACAGACCCGTTGTAACTTGGCTTAGATACTGCTCGTTGAACCTTGCTCCGTTAAGTGAGCCTTGCCTTATTTATTTTTCTCAGACTCAAGAGTGAGCGCACTATTATGCTGCCTAAGTTATCTAATACTTGCGATTAGGGTATGTATTAAGCCCTTTTGTGAGGTTTGTACCAGATCGCCGTACGGTTGGATCCGCACGTTTATTTACGTATCTTAACGTGTTCCTTAGATTTACGCTAGTAATTCCTTATAATTTCCTCTTTGTGAGGTTTGTACGGGATCGCCGGACGGTTGGATCCGTACGTTTATTTAAGTATTTCAACATCTGCCTTAGAATCACACTATTTAGTCTCCTTAGAGCTAGCAGCGGCCGGACGGTTTACTTATAGATCCCGAGTAACTGATGTTTATTACTTTCCGTTTTGGGTTTAGTAAGTAGTCGCCGGACGGTTGGATTCGTACGTTTATTTAATTACCTTATCATTTTCCTTAGAATTAGGTTAATTAGTTTCATTGTGTTAACGTTCCTGCTCCCGGACGGATGAGCTAGGCGCGTGTTATTTTGAATACGGTTATGATTACTTCACGCTCGTGCTGTCTCAATTTAGTGGGGAATTTAATAAGAATAAGATAAGTTAATAAGCTGATAAGTACCTATTTGTGTAGCGTACTTTTAGCTCAACGTTATCTGCGACAACGTTTTGTTCAAACAGCCTTCGAAATCCATTTGGTATTTCACTCCACAATAGGTTTCTTCCAGGATTCACTCACAGAATTTACGCTGTCACTCACTCCACTAAAACCATAAATTCAAAGTAAAATCAATAAAGCATATTGTTATTTTGTTTCTTTCATTGGGGGTAAAGTTTCGATGAGGATTTCTCTTATGTCGGCTATCGGAATTAAAAAGGGGACGGGATAGGTGATTGTGACCTCGGACCAGATTGTGCGGTTCGAGGTGTGGCCAGTAGAATGCCGGTTGGCCGCTTAGTATGGCGCGCGTCTTTCTTTTCGTGAGCGGTACAAGTGCCCTATATTTTGCGTTGCAGCGTGATCTTGCTCGGCTCTACGTGCTCGAAACTATTCTACCCCGAAAGTTCGTTAGAATTCGTCAAAACTTAAAACTTAATTATGTTTAGGCGATTCAAAAATAATACAACAGAAATGAAACCCACGACAACATGTATTTGGGACCAAATTTGAGAGCTCATATTGAGCCCTTTCAGTCGGAGGAATGCTCCCACGACCTTTTCGGATGGCTTAACAATTAGACTATCGCGGTAGGTAATTAGTTTCGGGAAAGCGGGAAATTGCTTGCAACCATCTGGAAATACGTTCTCAAACTTAACACAAAATTTCCCCAAGACACACAATTTTAGCACTAACCTTGGGCCCTTGTACCCACAGCATTTGTGATCGAAGAGAAATCCCTTTCAAAGTTTTTGGACAGGAAGCGGGCGAAACTCTCTAGGACGCTTATTAGTACCGGTTAACCACTTGAAACCATGGAATAATAAGACAACTTTGATACAACTTGACCTCCTCCCAGAGGAGATATATTTGAACTAAATCTTTCTTAACATAACAATGGTATTAAGGCTCGTACAGGTACCCCCAGGGCATTCCACACAGAAGAAGGGTTACACTTTTATAGGAAATTATTAAATTAAGATCAAAATCAACCGAGTGTTGGAACGTCAAAAACGACATAATTTGGCCCCATTGTGAAACATAAACTTGAGCACCCATGGTGTGGATGCACCCAACATGATAATTACTAGGAAGCCCCTCCTGACTAGGCTAAGAGTGTAGGTATTCAAGTGATTTATAAGACCGAAATCGGAATCCGAAGGCACGAAATAATTAGTTATAGGGAACGGGACAAGTATTGTTTAGCGATTATATCGTGTCATTAATTTCAGTGTATCGTAACCGAATCAAATGTGAAGCCGCAAATCGGCTTGCCGTACGTCTGGGCGCTGATAGAATGCAGCAAATCATCACGCTAACGAACGGAGGCATCATTAGGGGCGTAGTAATGGTAGCTGAGATTCGCCTTAGGGTTAGTATTGCAAGGACCTTATCGGAATGTCCAAACTTTAGTAGTCAACAGTTTTAGTAGTGCATGCGTACGCTCCGATAAGTTATATAAGTTAAGATTGGATAGGATACAACCTTGACAAAATGTCCCGACCCGGTTCACGCTTAACTATCGAATCGAGCATCGCGCTAGATATGGGTTTCCCGACTGTATGTTCGCCGGAATACCATTTCGTTTCAGCAATTTCAATAACAACTGAACCTGGAAAGCTAGCTAGGTCCTATATCGGACAAGGTCATGGTCTAATCTATTAGCCTGGGGATACCATCAAATCATACAAAAATGGCATTGTCAGAATGATTGGAATGGCGCTAACGAACGAGCACACAACCGCTGCACTTGTAAATAAGTGCTCGGTGCAGTCCTAACTTTACATGAATTATTAGTTTCACAATACAATGGTTACTTGTACCATCGGAAGCATCAGGTGGGAATAGTACCTCCCGTAGAGTGGATGAGAGCACAGTAGCTGGGAGATCCTTCCAGCCTCATAAAAACTGATAGGCTATCGCACTCAAAAAACGAGATGCCATCATTACATAGTGATACTTCTTAGGTAGAAATGAGTAGTTGCTCATGAGATAAATCTTAACCTTTACTCAGGTTATGCACTGCACGCTGCGGTGGTAATCTGGTTCAGTTAAAACAAGTAAAGAACGTATTTGATTAAGGAACGTTTTGATTAGTAGGAATTATATCCAGCAGAGGTCAAAAAAGAGGCGGGTATACCTTAAACCGTCTAACATAAAATTTACTAGGGATGATCGCGATTTGTTTTGGCTTTTATTAGGTCCAGTTGCTAAAGACTCTAGGACTGATTCGGTTAAAATTTACTAGGGCTGAGGGTTAGCCTGAGAGACTAAAATACGCAGGTCCGTATCCATATCGACTGGCGCAATGTATGAAGCGAAGATTGAAGTTGGAGTTTCAATTCTAAGGGGTATCCGTAGTGAGAATCTAAAATTTACTATGTTTGATTTGAGTCTCATGCAATGGTTGCATATTCAGCTTTAGCATACGGCAGTTACGAATGAAGCCCGGCTAGCTGAAAGGTCTCAGTTTGAAACGTAACTCAGATAGCGCGGATGTTAGATCCCGGCGTCGAAAAATTACAACTGGCGCAGTGTTATCGTCCATCGGTTCTGTCGATGTAAAAACGGAATTTCAAACTGTGCGACCGAGCTCCTAAGTATTTCGGTGGAGAAATCCAAAAGTTACTGGTGTTCAAATATGATACTAGGTTTATGGAATAGAGCTTAAGAACGAGGCCTATCTAGAAAGCTATGGGCAATATTCATTCTCCTTATGGATACTTAGGGTTCCAGCTCCTAAATCTGGAAAACGAAAAAGGGAGTGGAATTCGTCTCTCACCTAAGCCTCACAGGCTTTATAAGCTGTCGGGATGCTGGTATCGTTCCCAGTAAATGAAGTGTTATCGCAGTTGCGCTAGCCCCACGGTACCTATCGCTTTGCAGATATCAAGCGAGATTTTATACCACACAACTACCCTTCGAGCTTATCGGATCGCACTATTCCAGCTACTCCGATTTTTGCGTGCACTGTGCTCAGTTGAGCAATAAAATACTAACATAATAGTTGTCAACCGCTATCATTGTGTGACATCAAACACTGGTTTACATGACTGTCGTGTCAGCTTGTTGAGTATATATTATAAACCGGGAGTACCAACGTAGTAGAGTCCAACGTATTACGCACATAGCTGCCCGGCAATCAGAGAATTTAATAGGGAACTATAGTTCATACATTACTGGACAAGTATTGAGAAATAGCAATTAGAAGTCGAATTTAAAATACCGTCCACTAGTCTTAACCTTAGGAGGAACATATTAAACATACATACCGCAGAGTGGGTTTATGTGGACTATTCACCTGAAGCTTCGGACAGTTTTGCACCGCCATACCACCTGTCCGAGGCCTTGGTGTTCCCCTGAGGGTAGCACCCTACCCCTTTTACTGCGCCATAACCACTAACCGCCACCCCCTTGCCCAGGGAAAATTTTAGTAAAATTTGCCAAAAATGATGCAACTTGGCACAAACAGCGGCAAAAGTGGCAAAAATGGATGTCTTGGGGGGTGGCGTGGGCAGGATATGTTTTAAAATGTCGTGTACTAAATTTTAATTAACCATTTAGTTCCTGAATTAGTTTACATTATTTTGACTATCGAAGAATTATTGGTCGCTGCCAAGCATCGAATCCCGAACTATATGGTCAAACTCACGCTCGCTAACCATTGAGCTATCTCGGAACTATTTCTGGGATCCTTAGACTCCTCGCAAAGCGGGTAAACAACTAGCGTGCTGTCGTGCAGTGCCGAATTTACGAAGCATAACGGATTGTTGTTGTCGAACAACAAAGGAATTAAAAAGTACAGTTATATGTTGTAAAAAATATTGTCCTCACCCATTGTATCCCATCTGGAAACATCAATTGCTATGATTATACAGATATTGTGATCACTTTATCGTGCTCCTTCTGAAAACATCAATGGTGCTTTATACATATAGTCTTCGATCATATAACACTTTCTGTGCGATGTTCAGATACACCTACGTTGCACAGAAGATAGAATCCACTTGGCGCAATGCCAAGCAGCGGAATGCGATCTGGTGCCAGGACTTACCACTGCGCTGTCGACACTGCTTGCGGGGTTAAGAGGCCTAGGTTATTGACGATAACTCATTAAGTAATCACATAATTTAGCCAGTTTTATCATCACTCCAGTCAGCTTGTCAAGGCGTTTTCAATGCATAAAATTATACATTTACTAAGGATTTTTTGAAGATTTTGCAACCAAAAAATCGGAATATTTTCACAAATATAGACAAAAATGCACATTGACTCGATCCGAGTATATCTTTAACATCAGTTAAACTTGAAGGCTTCTAAGAAAACCTCAAGTCTGTTACGGCGCCCCTGCTGGTGGGACACGACAAGACCCAAGATGTTGCAATGACAGATCGTGGTTTGCCAAGCTGTTATTCAGAGCCATGGCAGACTGGAATAAATTTCATTATGCAGGAACCCCCCCAAGAGCCGGACCACCTCAAGCCAAATTTACCCCCACGCCCCCGCCGCTAGAGAAAATTTTTTTTGTACATAAAAATAAAAAATTGGGGAAGGTTGGCAAAAATTGAGGAAGTCGAAGAGTTTTCGCAAATTAGCAAAAATAAGTTCCTAAAATTTCCCCTTAGTCCCTATAAATTTGTAGTGACAGCAGCGTGTCGGAACGGCTTAAAACTTTAGATGGGTTCGGACGTTGGAAGCTAGTTAAAAATATCACAAACTTTGTAATATTAACTATACAAGCTCAGAATAGTATACACAAAACGATATTTTATTCATATTTATCACCATATTACCTATACAGTGCGAAATTTTAGAGGAGTATTGTATGCATATTTGATGTTAAAGCAAAACTACGAGAAAACCGCACACACACAGAGCGGACAAACAGTAGTCGGAAAAAATAAAATACAAATTCTTTCAATTCGATACAAAAAAGCAATCAATGCATGCACAATGACAATTTGTCAATCAATAATTATTAGGTATACATACATTATACATTACTTTTTAAATAATTATTAGGTATACATACATATATACATTACTTTTTGCACAATGTGTCGCACTCACAGTAAATAGGACGAATAATGTAACATATCGGCAAAATAAAATGTACAATATACACAGTCTACAATATCTGCACATGTACACACAATAAAATAAAATATAGGTCGTTTTTGCTGTCAAATTTTAATTAAACACGACGTGCCTGAAACAATAATAGATAATCCATGACCATTTGTATAATTTCTGAAAATTTTCTCATTTTCCATTGAAAACATGTATAAAAATTAGTAAATACCAACCGCTATCTAACTGCCATTGCGTGATGATCATGGCAACTCAAGACTGAAGTGTTTTACTAAGACAAAGATGCAACACTTACGCGGCACTGTTCTCTGCACCAGGAACGATCGCGAAAATACGACGCATGATTTGAATACCGTTTTATGGTGGGAAGAAATCAAGAACTGTGAAAATATTTTTCTCAAATGAACACCTACCGAAATTACAATTTCGTTGACGTTTCCTACACACTGTAACTAGTAACTCGCAAAGCGGTCAAAGGACTATTTCAAGTTCAGCTTTCTCAATCCGTTTCAAAGTATCAAATACATCTCCAATATACACATTAGACGCAAAATTATAGCTATTTTTAGATTATACCAAAATCATTGCATCCATTTAATTCTTCCACCAGTTACCCAACAGAAATTACAGTTTCGAGCGTTGATTTGACGCTCCATGCCTAAATTTTGAAATTTCCACATTCTTTGGATATTTTTCAAACTTTGAATGATATAATATATAAAGCAGCTGTTCTCACTAATACTACACAACAAAACAATGCTGTATGACAGTATTTCGCAAGGTTGTATTTATTTTCGATTCGATGACTCTGGCAAGATTTATAACTTAAAATGTTGAGGGACCTCTTATGACTAAAAGGAAAGACTCCAGTTCGTGTCGATTTTATAAGAATTTGGACAGAAAATCATTGCAGTAATGCAAACACAAAGCCAAGTGTGCAGTTATATTCTATTAATACTACGTCTTAATTATTTGTACGAAAATCCATTAATGCAGAGGTGACTTATGACCTACACCGATAAAAGAGGATTATTCGGAGGTCAATTAAACGGCATTTGCGGAAGCCCAGCACGCTATGTTTTTGAAATATCTCAGAAAAAAATTCTTTTTCCAACTTTTAATCGGAACACAGCTGCTGCGGTATGATAGCAACTGAGAAAATTTAGCGAGTGTTACAACTTTAAATGCGATTCTCCGCTATTATGCTGATTAACGTTAGGAAACCCATGTGTACATACATATATACAAAATCACAACGAAAAATAATCACTCAAAAACACAGTACATATAAATTAGCCAGATATACTTTATTTAATGCTGACAACTTTAACACTGAAGGGGATTAAATTTTCTGGGCGACACATCATGTCATAGCAGCCGTACATTCCAAAATTTCTGGGCCTTCTAAAATTTGAGGCACACGGTAATCTTTTGGGCTGTAATCGTATAACACAGTAATACCCAATAAGTTTAAAAAGTGTGGGTCGTAAGATACTGCACGCGCCCCAGTAAATTTATAAGGGCAGTCAAGTCATAGTAATTTTAATTTATTAAGATAAAACTTTTATTCCAATCCTTCAGTTTTAAAGTAGACCATCTATAACACTAATTGAAGAGCTAATATTATTACAGAACGAAAAATCATTTTTATTTTATAAGACCACAATATTGCATAGTGACGATAAATAATTTCCGTGATTCATTATTGTCGCAGATGGTTGCCCATACCCATGTGCGATATATGCGATTCGCTGCTATTCATTCTGTCTATTAGTTCGTATCCACCGCAAAATAATGTCGCGTATACAAACAACGCTGTTTTAAACACAAAGATGACCCCGAAATCTCTCGCAAAACTTTGATAATATAAACAGTTTTTCTCGTACGAATTTACTACTGCTACCATTATATGTATATATATATATATATAAACTATAACATATAATAAGTACACGAAATATCATAACATGCTTTTATACATATATATATTAAATTAAAAATTTCGACTTTTTAACGATAAAATTAACCTTGTTGGCTATTACATTACATTACACTTGTAATGTTCAAAATTCCTATATATTATAATATAATAATAATTGTATAAATATAATATTATTGGTGCGGTAAACAAATATATATGTAAGGAAAACAATAACAACATGCACATTAACGACAACAGATTGAGTTTTCGCAAAACAAACGAGTTACGAAAACCGTGGCGGACTGTCGTGAGGCAGGGTGTAACGCCAACAATATAATATTGTGATACGCCTGACGTTTAAAATTTACAATTATAGTAAAAAAAATGCACGTTCAGCGGCTCAGTATGCTAGTCATAGTGTGATGGAGGAGGAGGATATTTGGGTGGCTGCTTTAAAGGCGGCCTCCTTTGCTCGTAATGTGGTGTTGGGTGACCCTTTTGTTGCCCCGTTTACTGCAGATATGCACACGAAAGCTACTGGTACATGTAAGGCTTATGCAGGGGCTCAGTATGCTAGCCACAGTGTGATGGGGAGGAACTGTGCAAATATTTGGATGGCTGCTTTAAAGGCGGCCTCTTTTGCTCGTAATGTGGTGTTGGGTGACCCTTTTGTTGCCCCGTTTACTGCAGATATGCACACGAAAGCTACTGGTACATGTAAGGCTTATGCAGGGGATCAGTATGCTAGCCACAGTGTGATGGGGAGGAACTGTGCAAATATTTGGGTGGCTGCTTTAAAGGCGGCCTCTTTTGCTCGTAATGTGGTGGTGGGTGACCCTTTTGTTGCCCCGTTTACTGCAGATATGCACACGAAAGCTACTGGTACATGTAAGGCTTATGCAGGGGCTCAGTATGCTAGCCACAGTGTGATGGGGAGGAACTGTGCAAATATTGGGTGGCTGCTTTAAAGGCGGCCTCTTTTGCTCGTAATGTGGTCGTGGGTGACCCGTTTGTTGCCTCGTTTACTGCAGATATGCACACGAAAGCTACTGGTATATCAGGGAATAACCAAGACCGAAATTTACCGAAACCGTCCATTTACACAGGAACCGGAGGTATTCAAAACTTATATATATATAGTAAGAAATGAAGGTATTGTCTATTTAAAATGTATTACTTAAAGTGGGTGGAGGTGAAGTAAAATGACACCCCAAGGAATTGCCCCAAAACTTATACACTTATGTAATTTGAGGCAAAGAACTATATACATCAAGAACGATGTAGCAGCTGTGGCCGATTTTCATGACTAACGGAAACTACGGATGTATTAAATTTGTAGTTGACCCCATTTCGCCAATGTCGATGAGACTGGATACTACCTTTTCAAAATACTGGTTGCGCCCCTGCACCATCCAGTACCAACTAATATAAGGGCCACGTATATATTGGGGATACCTATGAAGAGAACAGTCGTGTTTCGTAATTACGATTTCTTGGATTTCACTATTTTACATAATAAAAATGCATATGCATCGCATTAATTGTAACAACTGAGCATTGGTAATTATAGCTGAACAGCAATGCAAGTCGCAATAAGAAAGCATAAAAATATACGCGATGCGTTCTCACATCAAGTTACTGACGGTTGCCGAGTCGACCTTCAGTGAGTGAGCGAACGAGTACAGCAAAACACAGGGCCAACTTCAATAGGTCATATCTCGGGAACCAGGGGTCATGCAGGGAAACGGAGGCCAGATTCGTGATCAGCGCCTCAAATTACATAAGTGTATAAGTTTTGGGGCAATTCCTTGGGGTGTCATTTTACTTCACCTCCACCCACTTTAAGTAATACATTTTAAATAGACAATACCTTCATTTCTTACTATATATATATAAGTTTTGAATACCTCCGGTTCCTGTGTAAATGGACGGTTTCGGTAAATTTCGGTCTTGGTTATTCCCTGATATACCAGTAGCTTTCGTGTGCATATCTGCAGTAAACGAGGGGCAACAAACGGGTCACCCGCAGACCACATTACGAGCAAAAGAGGCCGCCTTTAAAGCAGCCACCCAATATTTGCACAGTTACTCCCCATCACACTGTGGCTCCTGAGCCCCATAGGCCTTACATGTACCAGTAGCTTTCGGTAGTGTGCATATCCATAAACGGGGCAACGGGAGGGGGGTCACCCACCAGCCTGGCCAAAGAGGCCGCCAAAGCGGCCACCCAAAGTGCACAGTTACCCTCAAAAGAGCCCCAAAGCAGCCACCCCAAATTCCACACTGTCCTCCGGCTAGCATACTGATCCCCTGCATAAGCCTTACATGTACCAGTAGCTTTCGTGTGCATATCTGCAGTAAACGGGGCAACAAAAGGGTCACCCAACACCACATTACGAGCAAAAGAGGCCGCCTTTAAAGCAGCCATCAAAATATTTGCACAGTTCCTCCCCATCACACTGTGGCTAGCATACTGAGCCCCTGCATAAGCCTTACATGTACCAGTAGCTTTCGTGTGCATATCTGCAGTAAACAGGGCAACAAAAGGGTCACCAACACCACATTACAAGCAAGAAGGAGGCCGCCTTTAAAGCAGCCGCCCAAATATCCTTCTCCCTCCATCACACTATGACTGACGTGATGAGCCGCTGAATCTACATTTTTTTTACTATAATTGTAAATTTTAAACATCAGCCGTATCACAATATTATATTGTTGGCGTTACACCCTGCCTAACGACAGTCCGCCACGGTTTTCATAACTCGTTTGTTTTGCGAAAAACTCAATCTGTTGTCGTTAATGTGCATGTTGTTATTGTTTTCCTTACATATATATTTGTTTACCGCACCAATAATATTATATTTATACAATTATTATTATATTATAATATATAAAATTTTAAATATTCAGTGTAATGTAATGTAATAGCCAACAAGGTTAATTTTATAGTTAAAAAGTCGAAATTTTTAATTTAATATATATATGTATAAAAGCATGTTTTATATAATATTTCGTGTACTTATTATATGTTATAGTTTTATATATATATATACATATAATGGTAGCAGTGGTGAATTCGTACGAGAAAAACTGTTTATACTTATAGAAGTTTTTCGAGAGATTTTGGGGTCCATCTTTGTGTTTAAAACAGCGTTGTTTGTATACGCGACATTATTGCGGTATGATAGCAACTGAGAAAATTTTAGCGAGTGTTACAACTTTAAATGCGATTCTCCGCTATTATGCTGATTAACGTCAAACCATGTGTACATACATATATACAAAATCACAACGAAAAATAATCACTCAAAAACACAGTACATATGAATTAGCCAGATATACATTTGAATAGAGAAAGTCGGATAAACATGCAATTGGCACTATGTGACAATCCGGGTTATTATGCCGAAGCATTGTGTGTAGGCTGGCCATGATGATTGCCCTTTACACCACCCATCATCTTATCCGCCTAGACCAAAGTCTAGTACCTGTTTAACGCATAGGTACTGCGAAGCAATTGTGGCTGAGTCCCTTGCCCAAGGAGATTAGCGCGACCACTGGATTCGAACTCCTGACTTCACGATTATGAAGCAGGCGTTCTAACCACTCGGCCACACGGCCACCGCGTTTTAGGATTTTTATATTTTTTGAGGTATGACAGATAGGAGTCCGGTCTCCACCCCCACCGCATCCCCTTTTTTTTTTTTACAACCAGAGAAATTTTAAAAACAAATGAAAAGCGGACTAAAAATTTTAAGTCAAAAGAAACTTGACTAGGTTAACATTATTGTAATAGCAGAGCATAACAATATCCTAGCTTTATTATTATTATATAAACAGTTACAATCAGAATTAAGTGCTCAATAATCGATTTTTGACTGTGTTCGATTTTATTTGCACTTCTGATTGTAACTGTATATATTCAGGCAATTATAGTAGAATCCTCGGTGTTTGACACATTTTAAGAGTAAAAAGCAGAAATTATTTTGTTTTCTGACGCTCTAATATTTTGTGTACAGTTTTATTGTTTAAAGTGGGTGTAATAGTAAACAAACTAGATACTTCGATGGGGCAATTGGATTTTTAATGTTTTCCCAAAAAACCAAGTGCGTAGAGAAGGCGTGTAAGATGTGGCGAGAATGTGGCGAAATCACTTGGACTTACGTCGCTGGAGACGGAACTGACCAACCGGAGGCTGAGATGGTACGGCCACGTTCAACGCAGAACTTGCGGCGTGGCGAAACAAGCGGTCGAAGTCCTATTCGAAAGAAAGGCGCCTCGTGGGAGGCCGAAAAAGAAGAAGAAGAAAAAAGTGGGAACAGGTCGTCAAAGAGGACATGCAATCAAAAGGGCTACGAATTGAGGACGCGCAAGACAGGGACAACTGGAAAAGAGTGCTGAAGTCGCGGTACAGTCGAACCCGTTGCACGCGCGATGGAACCGAACCAATCAACTCTAAAAGATGTGGTGTGGTGGTGGTGGTGGTGGTGGCAGAGAAGGCGTGTAAGATTATATCTTGATACAAAAAACTAACTGCTCGACAAATATTTGGCTTCACGGAAGTAAGTTGGCAGCATTTTTATTCGACTATCGAGTCGAGTACTGTACGGCTTTCTTGTTGCTGGTACATTGTTGAATTAATGGCCTATAAGTCGTGGAGTTACAGGGTTTGGCAAAGCACTAATTCTGAGCTGCTGTTACGTTGTTGTTGTTGGAATGGAATTGCTTTTAACTGACTTTTTGATGTTTTCAAATTTACTTTATTTTTATGCTTTTCATATAAAATGAAGAGCTGGACATCAATGACATCTCCAAAAAATGGAAAAAAACCCAGGGATTATAACTTGGGACATTTAACGTTCTCTGTGGCTAGTAAAGACCTTGGGAACTAGTAAGTAATAGTTGGTAGGTTCGCGTAAAGCACCCCCGGCTACGTACAGCCACGGACAGAAATAAACGCACAAAAACGCAACAACGTTCGTTTATAAGCGTAACGTTATAACGTTCGTAGCGTTTACGTTCGTTCATAAACAAACGAACGTAAAAAAATCGTTATAAAAGACGAAAAATTTTATTCACGTTTGGGTTCGTTTGTAAACGAAAGTTCTAACGTTATTTCGCGTTCGTTTTATGCACTAATTTTTGTCCGTGACTGTAGGTGATTGCACTGGTTGAAGAAAATACCTAAAATGGTATTTGCAATTTAGAACATTCGCTAAAAGTCTTTGTTGAAACGAGGTCTTTCGGCGTTCGTAATTTCGTCGCTTGAAATCAACACACATGACCAGTCTTATGCTTAATTCGAAGAGTGCTTTCTGTTATGGGTCTAATCTGACAGTTTTGCCATTATTGACCACAGTCCGCTTCTGTTGTGGGGACCACAGACCCACAAATCACTCCGCAAAATTTAATTGGTAATACGCAATCGAAATGATTTGTTTGGAAAGTGATTTTCTTCAATTACTGGCATTTACATTAATATGTTACCGCTAAAAATTACATTTATGAAAACAGCGTAGCACTCGCCAAAATTTGACTGTCGCAACTTGCTCGCGGTTCACTTCAAAACAAAATATTCTTCTAAAAATAAAATTTTGCTATTATCACTAGTAACTCACAAAGCGAGGGGCACAGATCTAGTGACCGTTCTGTCGTTCCAAATTCAAGTCCGTACGCCCGTTTTGCAAACAACATAGCAATGATACACCGGCATACTTCAATTACAACGCTATGGTCATTTTAATCATATACCATCCCGAGATATGGGCCGTGAAAGATAACCTGTATGTCCAATTTAAAAAATGACCCTTGCCTTTTTGGGTCCATTTTCATCCGGAAGGCGTGATCGGTGGGTTTAGCGTCTAACGAAAGGGCACCAATAGACTGAAGATCCATCCATTCGGTGATGAGATATAATCTCCACAGACGGACAAGAAGAGTTTTTTACGATTTTTACCGCTAATAAAGTTATTTGAGGGAACTCCAGTCGCTTTGTTTGCTCTATTTCAATTAATTTTAATACTTTCGGAGTCTCGGCCTAACCACTGGCTGGCGAGAGTCATGGTTGGCGATTTATACTTTTGTTTGTTTTGGTGTAGTCAGTTGGTTTACTTCATTGTAATGTTGATAAACTAAACTTCATTTTTACAGTAATCTAGAACAATAACCCTTGTGTTTCGGAATGAACCAACATCGAGCTAAACATGTTGTCATTTCTGGCAGCTACCATATACATTGCTGTCATGCGGTTATTGCTACCATGCTGTCATTTCTGGCAGCTACCATATACATTGCTGTCATGCGGCCATTGCTGCCATGCTGTCATTTCTGGCGGGTAGCATATACATTTTTGTGTCGGCGCTTTTTGATAATTTTGCATTGTTACCCTTTCATTGTTATTGTATAACATCATAGTATGTTCTTTCTCAATATATTAGATTTTAGGACAACGATGTATGATCATTCACTTGCGATGGCAGATAAACGTAACGCCGTACTTACAGACGTAAGTCCCATTTCACACGTGAAGTTACTGAAGAAACACTTTTGCAATGATTTAGTATCACCAGCTCGGCCCATGTCAATCTGAGGGCCGTTACGTTATATGTATCTTTAAAAAAGAACAGCGTAGTGCGGGCGCTTCGGGGCGGTACCGCCCGGCCTTGTCTTAGGCTTAGTACGGGCGGTCATATTGACGCCTCAGCTTAGACTACGGTTCAGGTTTGGGCTTATTATATCGCGAGCCGCATGGAGTGCATATTGCTTACGCCCATGCCCGTGATTTTGACCACCGGGTTCATGGGGCGTTTAGAAATTGAGCAAAATTGTTATTTGCAGCTTCCATAAATTATCTAAAACAAAATATAAGGCGAAAGGTTTTCGAGCGAATTATCGGTTGAGTTTGAAGACTTACGGACTATTTTTTGGTACAGAGATTCTCGCGAGCTGGCAGCTAAGAGGGCACATCTGGAGGTTATTTTAGCGAGTCCTGCAGTCCTGACAGTGCTGCGTCTTGTTGAAAAAACTACGCTGAATTTGCTTCAACCAATCTGTATGCGTAATTATTCGAGAACAGATTCTGAAATTGCTTCACATTCTTGAGTTATTGTAAGTCGAGATGGATTTGTTATAATAGTAAGTTAGGTATTGCACACTAGAGTAATGGTTCTGAGTAAACTTTCAAGTTTTTTTTTTCAGTTTGGATATTTTTATTTAGAAATGACACTCAGAAAGATCAATTTTATAAAATTCATTTTTTGATGTTGCTGTTTGAAGGTTTGATTGTGCTGAGTGTTCCGTTTTGCGATGTTCATTTCACGCTACGACACAATATAAATTGAAGACGCCGAAAATTTTCGCCTCGTGTTTTACATACTATCCTATCCAAATAATACGAATTTGGTTCGCATGGGAATGTTAAACATCTGGTCCGTCGGGTTTTGCCTCTCACTTTTGTACCAGTTTCGTTCCGCTGACAATCGAAACCCTTGAGATTGGTAGTTGTACTCGTTCGCCTTCTCTTAATGCTGTCTTTATATCGTTTTTGTAGGTTCGTCAACGAGCATACGACGTCTTTGCTGCAGTACTTGAAAAGCTGTCAATCTGTCCGCCGGTGAACGGCTATCGAATTCTGTCGTGCGAATGTTTCGACCTGCCGTCGGAAGCAAAGGTAGATTATTCCCACGATGTCGACGACTGGAACGCTTCGATGACGTCGCTGTCGGTTGGGGCGCTGATGGCTCAGGTGGGTAGACTGGTAAGCCGCGGTAAAGGCTAAAACGAGGGTTGCTTGCGATATATTCCGGAGTTCGGGTTGGTTGGACAGTGATATGCGAAGATGGCTCAGATTCGTATGGAGTTAGGTTACGGCACAGAGTAAAGTGGGGTCGCTTGCGACACATTCCGGAGTTCGGCTGGACTTGACGCTGAAGGGGATGGGCTTGAAGTTTATAGGTGCGGATGGCTCAGGTAGGTATGTCGTTAGGTTACAGTACAGTGCGAAACGAGGATTGCAGCAAAAATACAGTGAATTAAGCTAGGGTTAAGTTAAGATGGAGTTAATTGGACCAGTAATAAGTACCAAGGAGCTTAGTGTTCACTGAAATTTTTGCGTTTACGAAGTTTCTTAAACGACTCCGAATTTCAAATATATACGTAATGATAAATCTGCGGCGTTAATAAAGTGACCTGGTCAGTACTATTACTGATCTTTTTAAATGAATGTTAAGACGACCGACCTACCAATTTGGTTCCAGCCGGATGCAACACACAGTCGGTAAAATGTGTCAATGAATGTCAGGACGACTGCGCTACTAGTTTGTTTCAAGCCGGAGCCAACACACATTCGGTGATATCTGTCAATGCATGTCAAGACGAGCGACCTACTAGTTCGATTCCCGGCAGATGTAACACACATTCGGTGAGATCTGTCAATGAATGTCAAGACGACCGATGTACTAGTGTGGTCCCAGCCGGATGCAGCACACAGTCGGTGAAATGTGTCAATGAATGTCAAGACGACCGCGCTACTAGTTTGGTTCAAGCCAAAACCAACACACATTCGGTGAGATCTGTCAATGCATCTCAAGACGACCGACTTACTAGTTCGGTTCCAGGCGGATGCGACACACAGTCGGTGAGATCTGTCAATGAATGTCAAGACGACCGACCTACTAGTTCGGTTCCAGGCGGTTGCAACACACAGTCGGTAAGATCTGTCAATGAATGTCAAGACGACCAACCTACTAGTTCGGTTCCAGGCGGTTGCAACACACAGTCGGTAAGATCTGTCAATGAATGTCAAGACGACCAACCTACTAGTTCGGCTCCAGCCGGAACCAACACATATTCGGTGAGATCTGTCAATGAATGTCAAGACGACCGACCTACTAGTTCGATTCCCGGCAGATGTAACACACATTCGGTGAGATCTGTCAATGAATGTCAAGACGACCGATGTACTAGTGTGGTCCCAGCCGGATGCAGCACACAGTCGGTGAAATGTGTCAATGAATGTCAAGACGACCGCGCTACTAGTTTGGTTCAAGCCAAAACCAACACACATTCGGTGAGATCTGTCAATGCATCTCAAGACGACCGACTTACTAGTTCGGTTCCAGGCGGATGCGACACACATTCGGTGAGATCTGTCAATGCATCTCAAGACGACCGACTTACTAGTTCGGTTCCAGGCGGTTGCAACACACAGTCGGTAAGATCTGTCAATGAATGTCAAGACGACCAACCTACTAGTTCGGTTCCAGGCGGTTGCAACACACAGTCGGTAAGATCTGTCAATGAATGTCAAGACGACCAACCTACTAGTTCGGCTCCAGCCGGAACCAACACTCGGTAAGATCTGTCAATGAATGTCAAGACGACCAACCTACTAGTTCGGCTCCAGCCGGAACCAACACACATTCGGTGAGATCTGTCAATGAATGTCAAGACGACCGACTTACTAGTTCGGTTCCAGGCGGTTGCAACACACAGTCGGTAAGATCTGTCAATGAATGTCAAGACGACCAACCTACTAGTTCGGTTCCAGGCGGTTGCAACACACAGTCGGTAAGATCTGTCAATGAATGTCAAGACGACCAACCTACTAGTTCGGCTCCAGCCGGAACCAACACACATTCGGTGAGATCTGTCAATGAATGTCAAGACGACCGACCTACTAGTTCGATTCCCGGCAGATGTAACACACATTCGGTGAGATCTGTCAATGAATGTCAAGACGACCGATGTACTAGTGTGGTCCCAGCCGGATGCAGCACACAGTCGGTGAAATGTGTCAATGAATGTCAAGACGACCGCGCTACTAGTTTGGTTCAAGCCAAAATCAACACACATTCGGTGAGATCTGTCAATGCATCTCAAGACGACCGACTTACTAGTTCGGTTCCAGGCGGATGCGACACACAGTCGGTGAGATCTGTCAATGAATGTCAAGACGACCGACCTACTAGTTCGGTTCCAGGCGGTTGCAACACACAGTCGGTAAGATCTGTCAATGAATGTCAAGACGACCAACCTACTAGTTCGGTTCCAGGCGGTTGCAACACACAGTCGGTAAGATCTGTCAATGAATGTCAAGACGACCAACCTACTAGTTCGGCTCCAGCCGGAACCAACACACATTCGGTGAGATCTGTCAATGAATGTCAAGACGACCGACCTACTAGTTCGGTTCCAGGCGGTTGCAACACACAGTCGGTAAGATCTGTCAATGAATGTCAAGACGACCAACCTACTAGTTCGGTTCCAGGCGGATGCAACACACAGTCGGTGAGATCTGTCAATGGTAAAATCGTATAAATACAAACATGTGTGATATATTTGTTACAGAAATATTTCCCATATATTGTTGTAAACAAAATGATGTCTGAGTTTGATTTCATATCGCAGTAATGCATGAGTAAACTTTATGAGCGTACACCATGGTTGTTTTTTTGTTAAAATCACGAACTGAATCGGACAAAAAATCGCAATTTATTCTGACATTCTTATTTTAGCAGTTTATCGAAAGTGAACATGGCCTTCGCGATGTACCAACGGGACTTGCGGACGCATAGATTGGCCGACTTCGCACGTTTATTCACGTTCATCAAATGACATATTGAATCGCAATCTACACATAGGCGGTTAAGTGTATAAAACTATGCGATCAATGTAACGTAATTATGACAGCTTTTCTAGTAATCTCGGTCAGTAAATTGTGACGCTAAATAAAATCGTTGCCGCGAACGTAGAGAGAACGGGAACATAAAATAGTAACCACGATCAGTGCTTATGTTGTCCTGGAAAAATACGTGCTTACGGAAAAATCGTGATTTGTCTGATGTCTGAGTTCGTGAACTGATTTGACTAAAGAATAACCCAGGTGCACGCTCCTAAACATGCAACCATAGTTTTTATTTTTAGATACACTATGATCTTGGATTGTACTATTTCTATTGTGGTTTGTTGGACAAATCAAAGGATCATTTCGAGCAGTTACTTCGACAACTGTCGTTGATGTCGAAAGTAAGCTACTTGAACTGTATGAAACAGATTGTTTCCGTTTTACCAAAATAAAACCTTGAAATTTCAATTTATAGTATTTTTAGTGTATACCATCAGTTGTCCTCCTTAAATTAATTGCAAACGATCGTTGGAAGAAATCGAAGGAAACTTCTTTACTTTTTGGGCATTTAATTCTGATTGTAACTGTATACGAGTACTAAAATTGGTTATTTCTTCTTATATATATATATATGTATAGTCATTCCTTGTGGGAGGGCAAGTCATCCAATGTTATACATAACATGTCATAACCTGTTGCTTGCAGTGACGTTCGTATTGGGTCCTAATTTTCCCCACTGTATGTTTCCTTAGATGTTATACAAAGATGTTGCTATTATATATAGTCATTCTTTTGGGAGGGCAAGTCATCCAATGTTATACATAACATGTCATAACCTGTTGCTTGCAGTGACGTTCGTATTGGGTCCTAATTTTCCCCACTGTATGTTTCCTTAGATGTTATGCAAAGATGTTGCTAATATATATAGTCATTCTTTTGGGAGGGCAAGTCATTCAATGTTATACATAATATGTCATAACCTGTTGCTTGCAGTGACGTTCGTATTGGGTCCTAATTTTCCCACTGTATGTTTCCTTAGATGTTATACAAAGATGTTGCTAATATATATATAGTCATTCTTTTGGGAGGGCAAGTCATCCAATGTTATACATAATATGTCATAACCTGTTGCTTGCAGTGACGTTCGTATTGGGTCCTAATTTTTCCACTGTATGTTTCCTTAGATGTTATATAAAGATGTTGCTAATATCATTCTTACATTATTTATATCTCTAGCTTTTGTGAAAAGAAGATGATTGCTTGGTGGGCACAGTCGCTGGCTAGTCCAAACGTCGGAAACTATAGCCGGGAGGGCGGCTCACCTACCGGGGGCTGCCCGATTTTGCCGGGGGCCATTTTTTTCCCGGATTTTGTCGCGTTTAGGCGTTTATTTTCTCAGCAGCGGCTTTGAACCGGGGGTACCCGAAGTTTTGTCGTTGGGTAGCAGCCGGGGGTACATCCGTTTGCCGGGAGCAGCCGAAAATGCCGGGGGCCCCACGCCCCTCTCACTTTGGACTAGCCAGAGTTGGTGCTAGGAAATGACTGTGTGGGCGGTTTGGAATGAACAATCTTTGAACGAACGTCAAACACAATTTTTCGAAAAACAAAATCTTTTGAATAATTCGAATGAATTTTTGAATATATTTGATTTATAATTTTTGACTTTGAACAAATTCAAACGAAAAACGACCGAAAAGCCACACTCATTTCTGACAGGCACTATAATAACATCAGTTTGAATCGAAATTTTGTTATTTATACTTATGATCAGTATGTCGGAGCTTTCACATACCTGATGTTTTGTGAGAGATCTTCAATACACTGATCACATTACATAAGAAAGGCTAATAATAATAATTGCTCCCAAACCGTTTTGTCTATTCTCAGCACATTTATTATTATTATATTGGTCTGGCTTTGAATTTCGTGGCTCAGTTGTAACTATTGTTACATTCAGTGTTAGCAGAGA
Source organism: Trileptium ribeirensis (assembly GCA_030248225.1). Taxonomy (NCBI): domain Eukaryota; kingdom Metazoa; phylum Nematoda; class Enoplea; order Enoplida; family Thoracostomopsidae; genus Trileptium; species Trileptium ribeirensis. The sequence continues at coordinate 70,588 of JASANE010025775.1, forward strand.
TATTTCTTTTTTTCTTAAATAAGGCATTCGTACCATTTTATGGTCGCATCCGATCGGAATGAATTCGCAGAGCCCGATACGATATGTATGCGAATAGATTATAGTTTTGTATTTGTTGTTGTTGTTGTTGTTGCAGGAATCAGTTCAAAACGCGGCAGGTCATTTGACAATTGACGTCAATTATTTGATTGGCTTCCTGACGGCATTACAAATTCGGCCTTCGCTAGCGCTTGCAAACGACCTGTTCGATTTGTTTGGATTGGATGCGGTGAAGGTGCGTGAACTAGATTGACCAAAACCAGCGCGCGACTCGCTCGAGCCTTGCTTGAAATAAATTTGTTCTAAAAATAGAATTTATAATTTATTTAAATAGTTTCGAAACTCGCTCGTGGCTCGCTCGAAATGGGACTATCATTTTTGGCGCGTACTATATTTTCAGGTCACACCAAAGGTGATCGTCCTATCAAGAAACAGTATTCCTGCTTTTCGACTATTTATGACAAAATCCGTCGTAAAACGAAGTGCATAAATACGCATTTTCAGTGTTTAAACTATAAATATGCAACAAAACATAACGATAAAACAATTTTAAATGTTTGAAAAACACAAAACAATACAATTTATAATACCCTTCCAGTTGACTTGCGGAGCATGACTTTCTCTCCGAGTAAACTGGGGAAATTTTCCTAGGTATTTAGTTACCCCAGGGGACGCCAGGTCAAAGATCCCCATGTAGGAGTTTGGTCATGCGGAGAGGATAGTGCAGTTAGCTTTAGCGTTATTAGGACAAACTTTGAAATTCAAAAATAACTTCAGGACCTTGAACCGGGCGAGGGCTGGTTTCATACTGGGGCGCCAGGTTTTGCTGTGGGTCAAAACTTTGGGGCCCGGTTAAATGGTGTTTCAAAAAATGAAAATTTTCAATATTTATTGTTTGGGGTCATTTAACCTGTTAAACAAGTTTGTTTCATTGTTTCAGCGCTTAATTGCTGTGTTATTAACCCTGCGAGACGGTGCCGGCGCAAAATTTGATAAACTTAGCACCAAATATGGTCTAATTTCGCCATTTTAGCCGGACGGGCGGACAGACAGATGGAGTGACACAGTAAAATTTATCGGCGTGCATGTAAATAAGTGCTCGATCGTTTCGCTCGCTGAAAGAAACCGGAGACCAGCCTATCCACATGGTCAAAATAGCGCCTGGGCGACCCGCAGATCCAACCTGGGAGATAAATAGCGTACATTGTATGTATTGTACTGCGTATGTTAGCGCTATGAGTCTTGGCTATAAATATTATTATTAATACCTAGGCCATTCCCTGTTGTCAGAACGCATATTTTTGATGTCATATTAGAAAACCTTGAGTACTGGCTACCCGACCTGTCCTGTGAGAACTGCTGCCAAAGTCCTGGCGGGAACTTGTTAATTCTACGTTTTCCCACTACCGCAGAAAGGCCTATAATACGGCCACTAGTGTTTATGTTGCCGGAATATAAAATCTAACATACCGTGCCACCACGTGACACTATAGTCAGAACGTAGTGTAACGTCGTGGATGTTGTGTGTTGCAGGGGTGAAAGCTTTTAAATCCCGTCCGTGTGTGTGTGTGATCGGCCCTAAATCGGGAACGACATAACCGATTTTCATGATCCTGGGCTCATTTGAACCAGCATAATTGATTCCCCGAGGTCAAGGGTCAAAATATGGGTATTTTACCCCATTTTAGTACCCTTCACGAAAGCAAGATTATTTTTATCTCAACCTTCTTATTTTTTCTCTGGTTGGTTTTATTTTATAGTAAAAGGATAAATGCCGATGTCTCCTTTTTGTTTTTCGATTAAGGCTCCGGTTCTGGAGTTCGGGATTTAAGGTAAGGTTCCTCGACCCAAAATTAGAAAATTTGTTCTGACGTCCTGGGCGGCTGAAAAGTTTCACCTGAGGTTTTCGGGCATGGGAAACTTATTGCCGGGGTTGATTTTCTCTTCTATTCATGGCTCCAATGGTACGGGCTTATTGCGTTCTAATGGTTCGATGTCAGATGTCAAAAAGAGGGTGTTTACTATATTTTAGTTCCCTTCACGCGTGCAACGTTATTTTTATCTTACCTTTCGAATTTTTTCTTTGGTTGGTGATATTTCATAGTAAAATGATAAATGCCGATGCATCTTTTTGTTTCTCGATTAAGGCTCCGGTTCTGAAGTTGTGGGGTTTGAGGTATGGCACCTTCGTTCATCGACCCAAAATTAGAAAATTTGTTCTGACGTCCTTGGCTGCTGAAAATTTTCACATGGGGGTATGTTGGTTTTCGAGCATGGGAAACTCATTGCCGGTGTTGGTTTTGCTGTACGACCCATGGTTCCATGGGTACGGGGGCATGGCGCCCCATGGTTCATCGACCTAAAATTCCTAATTTTATTGTGACGTCCTGGGAGGCTGATAGCCTGCACTTTGGGGGGTGTTTTCGGGCATGGGAAACTTGTTGTCGGTGCTAGTTTTGTTCTAACTTGTGCGGTATTGTGTGATATCCATATATAGAATATCGACGTATGCTATCGAGAGCTGATTGGTTGTGGACGCAGAAGGCGTAGCTGTACCTATGCTTCACTACGTTCTGCAATCTCGATAGAGTTGTGCGTATGTAAACTTAAGGTGACCCCGTCAACCATCCTATTCTGTCATTACCGATATCGAATCGCAAACCCTTGTTACGGAAAACAAGCTTAATTTCGTTCGGTTTTTTCGCTAACCGAAAATTGGCAAAATCAAATTGAAGTGCCAGAAATTAGACCTTGTGTTCGAACAGAATTTTGGCGATTCCAGTTTGCAGAAATTCTGTTCCCTAATGCATTATCATTTAAATTTGGATTATACAGTGTGCGGGAACAAATTTAATGCAAAAGTGACGTCACAATCAAATCTACAAATTTTCGTTCTCAAAAATTTGTGTAATTTTACTTCAGTTTTCGCGAACACAAAATGGTTAGTTTTCAATCGCGAGTGCTGTGTTCGCGAACAGATTTACGCCGAATTTCTATTGATCAAAAAGCATTCCGTAACAAATTTTATCCAAAAATACAAAATAATATGGTTGGCGTGGTCACCTTAAGTTTACTCGCGCATTACTAAGGTATTCTCTGGTTGAGACTAAAGTGTATAATAACAGGTTTACCAATGATTTAGCTAACAATATTGTTAATGATGGAATAGTTTGGCTTCAATTTTAGAGACGAGATAGAGCCGAAGAACAACGAAAAGCAAAGTGCCGTGCAGTGGTTGAACGCTATTGCTCACGCGAACGTGGTGCTTCCGAGGAAATGAAAAGGTATGGTTTTAGAAAAATGTCATAACGGCAGGTCACCTAGACCTAATAGTAAGGGCACAAGTCGGGGGAGGGGGTCTGAAATAGTGGTCCATGAATATGGGTGGGGTGTAATTTAGTGATCCATGAACATGGGTGAGGTGTAACTTAGTGGTCCTTGAACATGGTATGGATATAAATTAAGTGGTCCATGAACATGGTATGTGTAGGTGGTCCTAGAACGTGTGGTGAGGTCTTGATGTAGTGGTCCATTAACATGGGTGGGGTGTAAACTTAGTGGTCCAAAAAAGGGGTGGGGGTAGTCATGTATATAACTATCCATGTGGGTCCTAAACCCGGGACGGGTAAGAACGAACACTGCCACGACGTACTTCGGGCGCTAACAAGGCAAATCGGAACGGTGTAACACTCTTCAACAGAGTCATCATCAGCGACTCTACGGTGTTCATCATCGATTTATGAGATAATTCTTCCTACGTTTTTCATTATTTGGCTCTTTGTCTTTGAAGTATTTACCATTTCTTTACGTTCTACATTAAGAGCATCACCTTTAGCACTTGCTGCCGCTCAACCGTAGTCGTTTCAAACTTACCGCCGTCTTATTTTCGAAGAAAATTCATCTCCAGAAATTGCTCGTGAATCCAAGATGTCATCTGGATCCTCATCCTGGATCGAAATTGTTTCCGTGACACTTTTTGTTCTGTCTATGCCATACAACTAGGAATTATCAGTTGCCTATGTAATATCGACGTGACGCTGCTGCACTGCGCACTTCCCAGACGCAATGCCCATACGACCCCGGCTATCGTGACTTCAAGGGCGGACCTGATGGGTTTCAATCACGCGAATGTCTTTTCCCACGCGAGTCAGGCTCAAGAAATGACGGAGCTTAGCAAGCCGCAGGAGCGCTTCACAGGATGTGTTCTGATCCTGCCGGACGGGTTGCGCACGTAGTCTACGAGGTACTACCTTTGAGGTCCCCAGGGAGGTCGGCTCCGTCACCTGCTCACAGGCCAAAGAGACCGTACCACTATTCCCTCTCCACGTCTAACCCGGGAAGTGTGCAATTCTTTCTAA